>CALNXI010003792.1:0-23405 GCA_942486025.1 Porites evermanni
CACTGTTGAACGTCTACAACTATGGCCCTGTTTTAGACTTGGGTTCCACTATAGTCGTATAATATTGACCACTAAGGAAGTTTGAGTCGGCCCATATTTGCATTTTTCTGCTTTACAAGCCTTAAAGGAATCAGCAACGCTTTGTTTTATACTTTGAGCCTAGTAAGATATGTATTCTACAGGCCGCATCTCTGACTGATGCACAGATCCCGCAAAAAAAAAAAACACTGGAGCAAACAGCCCGGGCTGATTCAGTGGCCCTGGTTTCTGCAATTTCATACTTCAGCTGATATTTGCACTTGAAATTATTGAAGCGCGTCGCGTACAGTTTCACTTTGTTACTGCGACGGTAAATTCATTTTTACATGGATCCAGAAACCAAAACCACTCATTCGCAATTAATTTCATACTCCAGTATACTCATGCTGTATACTCTGTATAAAATAAGGTAATCATTCAAGTGAATCTTGCAATTCATCAAAGCAGTATTTTCATGTGGTGCTATTTATTATACTGTACCAGGTGGTATATTTGACTCTAGTCTTTTAGTCATAACAAAAATTGCAGCTGATCATTCAAATTAAAGGTCTGTATACAACGGATTGTTTGGCGTCTTCTTACTTTTCCCAAGTGAAAACTTAGAAGTGTGACGATAAGAAATTCCTACTAACGAAAAATGGTTTCAGCTTTCCCTTTTTTTGGTATTGACTCAACAGTGTTGACTAAAATTGCGTCTGTTTACTCTCTTCTTTTCCCCGTCTTTCGTCTCCTCTCGTTTCACTTCTGACTGTTTTTATTGAGCGTATCAACTACGAATGTAACGACAACGAATGCACTTCAAACTGTGAACGCCCACAGTGTCCCCAAGTATCGAACAAGTAAGGGCAGATTTCAAACGTGTGGTAACTGTAGGCGGGCAGGCATTGATTTGAGAAACTGCTATATTGGTTCTCTAAAATACAGTCGAATGCCGGATGCTCTCGCCGGCTAGTCGGTTACGAGAGCTCGGAATTCTCGTAAGCGACCAACTCTAGTTACCACCACTTTTTCGAATTTCCGAGGTGGTCGCTTACGAGGGCTTCGTCTCTAGTGACATAAGTGAAAAAATGACGTTAAGATGCTGAAAATCAGTGGTGTAACCTGAATATGCAGCTTTATGCATTATCCGTGGCCGCAGGCCTTGATGAGGATGAAGCGCGCGCCGTTCACCAGTTGCCACGCGCACGCGGCCAAACAGCGGGTGATTTATAGACTAATTCCTAGAGTTATTTTTGAAATGATTTCTTGCTGATATCCTATTGAAATTTCCAGACAAAAGAAAAAAAAAGTGATATACTCAGCCTAAGTAGAATCTTAAGCTATCTTTCTTTTTAGACCCGACAAATCATTTGTCATTTAACGGTTAAATTTTTTAAAAAGTTATTTTTAATCATTCCAAAATATGTGGTAAGTATATTAATTGCTGGGAGGAATTTGTCATTATCGCATAATCTAAGAGCGGACTGCTAACGGTAATTGGTTTCCATTTCTGAAGCTGCGGTTATTGGTTAATTGCCCCAGGCAATGTACATAATGCCCGATCACTAAACTACTAAAATGGTTCGGCAGCGTGGGAATATGACCTGAATACAACTTGAATGTTCACAATCCATATTTTAAAAACTGACTCGCCACAATATCTGAAAATAAGTCGGACGTGTCAGTAGTTTCTTCGTCCCACCCTATAACGGACAGTGCTGGTCGCGGGGGTGGCGGGAGGGGAGGGGGCTTGGTGATAGAGACGAAGAGACGGTTGATACTTCAGACTAATGAAAACATGGATGGAGAAAGATACCATCAAGACAATCGAAAATGACATGGGAGTAGTGTGGGGGGGTATACATCAGCTCACAGTCGTTTTTTCTCAGTTTTTTAGGTAACATCGATGTCACGTCGCCCGGCATGAGGTTTTCGCGCTAAGCGCGTGCAAGCTTAACAAGCCCGCCAGGCGTTGTAAGCAAGAAAAAAAAAACAAAAAATAAAAACATTTCGTGTTTCTCCTCAGTCTCACTCTCCCTTTTCACCCACGCTCCGAACCCGCCTTTCGTTTGACCACCCGTGAGCGTTCTTATCTTACGCAAGTATGGGTGTTTTGTGTTCCGTAATCACCTAATGTTGGAAGTTCGCGACACCGTAAGGAGTAGGGCTAAGCAGTGACTGAAGTGTCCATAAAGATGTGTCTTACGAATGCCTGAAGAACAGGAGGAACAAACTGTGAAATAGAAGAACTGTGAAACACTCTACTCTCCGTCTTACCGTCACTGCCGTTGTAGCCCCCCGCACTCGTCATGCATTCCGCCACTAAGAACGTCTGCGCCTGCGTAGTTGGCCTCATGTATACAGCTATTTCGAGAAAGGTTGTCGGCAAAAGTGCACGCGATAATCCCGAAAGGTATTGTGGGTGGTTTTGAGTTCACTGTTCCTCCGGAGAAATTTGAAAGAATGGCCCGAGAGACCATGGAAGTATGTTTGCGAATCGGCTAAAGGAAAGCAACAAAAGTGTAGGTTCGAGAGAAGTAATCGGCCCTGTTCGAGAGCTATAGTGGCAGGAACAGTGCATTGTTCATATCCGTTACCTTTCGAGATTGTTGGGTGCACATTTCTTCCAACCACCTTTCTCGAAATAGCTGTATATATTTTTTCGCTGATCGGACAACGTTACGATCCTGTTTTCCGGATATTCTTCCAGTAGGGCCTCGCGTATCTACTTAACTACAAAAATATTGGCCAATCATTTTTGGTGGTCAATCTTTATATTATTTCTTCGGCCCATCATTTAATCACTTCCGACAGGTAACAACATCAGATCTGGCGCCTTTCTGCGTACGTTGACCCTTGAAAGTAATTAATTTGTGTTTCGTAAACCAAGTGGAAAACGCTACACAGTGCTCAATCGAGTATTCTTGGAGAGTGAAAAAAAAAGAGGGAATTTCGTGAGAATATTCGAGCACAAACCAACAACAATACTAAGAACAAAAAACAAATGAAACAAACAAACGACACCTTTACGTCACATCCCTGAAGGAGTACGTTGCCCAGCTTTTGGAATTTTTAGACGTCGAACATCATTAGAAGAATCTTGCAAGAATCATATTGTTAAAAAGCAAAAAATTCGCTTCTAGTTTCGAAACTAATAAAAGGGGCCCATGCTGCGCGCGAGTCAAGGCACTCTCCCGAGATGGTTCCATGGTAAACCTGTTCCAGCTCCAATGAGATACTGAGATAGTAGGGAGCTTTAAGCAAAGTCGACGGTGACGGGAACGAGAACGTTAAAGAAACAGGTTTTGGTTGGCAATGATTTCTTTGCCGTCACTGCACTGACTAAGACTTGAAAATGCCTAGTAATTCTATGTTTTGTGGAGGACGTGACCACAAGTCAACGATCAAGTTCTCTTTCTTTTCCTGACCTTTCGATACAGAGTTTTAGAAATATTTCAACTCCAAAAATAGTTGACAACATTTGACGAATTAAACGAGATTGAATAAGCGCGATAAAGTTAGTTACAAAAGCATCGCCACTTCACTTAAGTGACGATTTGGTAGCCGTCGCCGTCCAAGTTCCCTAAATTGCCCTAAATTGGCTGTGCCCTCTCACCAGATCACGCCCGACCTATTTTTTAAGGAATTTTCCTTGAGCCACGTCCCTAATGTCTAAGAATCTGGCACAGCATAGTTGGCACAGGCTAATCACATGGCTGGCTTTCAAGCCTCAAGAAAATTGTGACAGAAAGGTCTGTAAAAACCCAAATTCTTTGCAACACACTTGAAGTGCGCGGGCGGCAGAGAGGTGTGAGTTACCATTCGACAGGAGCGATTCGATTCGACAGTTAATGTGTTGGATTGTCAAGCAGCGACTGGAGATCAGGGCCGAGTTGTTCAAAGCTGGGTTAAGATAACCCAGGGTTAGTGCGAGATTTGAATTAAGATTTGAAAGCTTAAAAAGCAATTCAGTTTTAATTCTGTTTGTCCACAAGTTGATGATTGGAAGCCCTAAAAATAAGAGAGAAAATTATCCGAGAAAATGCTTTTGAACACAAGAAAAAGAAACCAGGGTTAAATTTAACTCCGGGTTAAGCGCTAACCGCCCTTCGAACAACTGGGCCCAGTAGTAACAAACTGGGCCATCTTTCTAACCCACACATTTTCCCATTTATATCGGCATTTCCCCCCTTTTAGGATGAAGACGCGCCAAAAAAAATTATAATAAAATTAAAAGGAAATGACATAAATAAAAACTGTTGCGTAATACCACTGCAGAAAATTCCTACCCGGATTTTTGGCCTTCAAGAAATAATCGACTAGATAGACGTATAGTGTGAACCATATCATGCTCTGAATGAACCATACTAATTTGACGACAAAACATTTTTAGTCATCGAACACTGACCATAAAAAAGAAAATGCAATTGCAATTTTTCTTTTTTTTTTTTAAAAAAAAGCAAAAATTCGCTTCCGAAACAGATGAAAAATTCAGTCTTAATCTGTATGTCCTGTACGGGCGATTTTTTCGCGCGCCACGGCGTGTGAGAGACGCGCCCGGGATTCTTCCAGACGTAAAATGCGTGGAGATTGCAAGGTTGTGTTACAAAACCCATAAAAAACCTGAATTTTAGACAACATTTCACCAAGTGCTTGAAGTGTGCATGGTGCGTGGGTACACTCGAACTACAAGCCGGTGAGTTGCCTCTAGCTTGTTTTTTTTTTCGTTTGCATGTTGTTTGATTACCAAGCCGACAAATAAATACCGAGGTCACAAAATTGACTTCATGCCTATATTAGAACGATATCACCCACTCAATTTTCCATTTATGTTCATACGCCTTTCTTCACATTCCTGACTGTCTATGTAACTATTACTGGAACATTCCACGCGTTGTATACTGGTCAGCGGCTGTACACATAAGTAAGAGTTCCTTTTACCGACGCTGTGATCAACAGAGTGTGCCGTGTTGATTGAAAGTGATTCTTTAAATCCTTTCTTGGACTTCGCTCTGAGGTTGACTATGTCTGTTCTTTGTGGTCGACTACAAATTCGTTAGAAAAAGTAGTCACTCTGAAGGTAGCGCTTCAACATCGGCGACATAAAATCAGTTCAGTTGATGTGAAACAGGAACTAACTAACGCGTACTTCGATTGCATAGAGTACAGTGACTGCCACGAGACATCGCGTAAACATGGCACTGTCGACTGTCGTCAGTCTAACCTGGATTTTATTCGCAGTTTTTTCCTTCGTAGAGGCCGCGGAAAGTAAGTAAAATCATTATGTTTCTTTCTCTTAAGTACGTGTGTGTGTTTTACCATGGGATGTAAACAATGGTTGCGTGAATTTTAAACGTGCGTCTTGCATTTAAATCCAACATGTTTGCATTAAAATAGAACGCACAATGCGGCGAACAAAAAACGGTCGTTAAATTTTTTCAAACTTTGCAGAATTTGACTTTTGGCACTTGCATTAATCGCCACTAGTGGCTTCTGTTCCCGGGCAAATATATCTCTAGGAAAACTCGGACCGCGTCCAATTTGTTTGATGATTTTCAGTTTGTCTGTCGGGTAGATGTCTGCTATCAATTATTGATCCCGATGAAATCCTTTCGCCAGTTGCAAATAATCCTTTACAGTCGCGAATACTTTGTGGAATTAGTTTCTTAGGAAATTTTCAAGTATTCTGATATTGTGCACCGTAGTGCACCATTTCTATTTGAAAACAAACAGCGATACACAATGGCTTAATTTAAACACGATTTTGTAGGCTCTCCTATGATTAAACGGCGGAAAACGTTTGAAAGCTGCGTCCGGGCTTTGGTATAAATACATATTTCTCGCGTTCTGGGTTATTAAGTGAGAATTTCGAATTGTGGTTTTTTTGACGTATTGTTATGGATAACTTGGCGCCGTTTTTTTGGATGTTTTGTCTACATCTTTCTAGAGTTAATTTGCAAGTAAAGAGTATTTTGAATCAATGACCTCGTGTTTATTTTGCAAAGACGGTAAGGGAATTGCTTTTTTGCACTCAAAAACATTTTATACGTGGTTAGTTTCACAGTATAACCCGTAAGCAAGCGTGAATTTTTGATTAGATAGCCTACCAGGTAATATCGAATTATTATTAAACATTAATAACTAACAGTCTGCACAAAGTAATATACTTTTATGAAGAATATAACGTGATATAACTTGACAAACTGCTCACGGGAGGGACTAATTTTTGTAAGAATTTGAACTTACTGTGAAAAAATGGGTGGCATTCTGCAACTATAACTTATAAGCCACAAACGAAAAAATCGCACAGAATATTTCTTCCAGGTGTTTCAATTTCGTCAGGGCATGTCATTTTTTTTTAATGATTTTGCAATCACTATACTAAAATTGTTAAGAAATATTTGTTTCAAACACACTCGATGTTACTTTTTTCTCTTCCAGAAAACTCCTAGATATAAATTGGAATGTTCATAAAATTATATAATTTCGTGTGCGAGGTCATGCATGGCGACTGCTAGTTAGATGACTATTCTCGTTTTGAATATATTAATTGGGGTACCCATCTAAACCCACGCAATAAACACGAGTTACAAGACCCGAATTCTGGCCCCGTTCCTGAAAAATGGTGACCGACAATTATCGATTTTGGTCATTTCTTTAATACAGTATAATCGACAAAAAATTTGCACTCATTGGCTCATTTTCGTTAGTTTTATTCACACAACATCCGTATAAATAAGGAATTATGTATTTGTGAGCACTGTGAAATTATAATTTTAAATTTGTCTGAAGCTGGGCGTTCTAGTGGAGCGAAAATGTTAAAATGCACTTTTAAAAAGATTTCAATGTAGAGGCTTCGAATAAGCTATAAAATCCGATAATATGCGGCCAGTTTCGAAAGATAATGACAAATTTATTGTATTCACGTGATACTGTAGAACTCCAACTACGGGATCAAAAATTAATGAAAAACATAATTTTAACCACGTTCTGCCCAATAGACAGTGGCTTAATGGATCACTCTTCTGTAACCAGGATTCTGAATCAGTCGTCTATTTCTGGGCTAAGCTGCACGAGATAGCGAGGTTTTTTAGTTCTTGATTCTTGGCAACGGTTTCTTAATAAAAGTGCGCCCGGGGAAAGAAAGACTGGCCCGCCATGTTACACGTGAGAATACGAGACAGACAAAAAATATTGAACGAGAACTTTCGATTGCTGCAAGGGTCAATAAAAACGCCTTCTTTTGTTTTCAATACTTCTCTTTTCTTGGCGCACGTCGAGTGGTCCAACAGCCAAGAACGTTACATTGGATGTTGATAAGAAGGAAAGGGAACAGATTGAAAACTTGTCAACATCATTAAAGCATCACGTTATGTTTACATCTTTCTGTTTATAGTCCGCTCTGTATGACACGAAAAGCTAGTAGACCTCTTATGCCGCGAGGTGAAAAAACACTATTAACGAATAAAGTGCCTTGATCTTTGAACTTATCCTTGCTTTTCAAAGAGACTACTTAAACTTTTGCAAGTGCTTAGAGGCTGACTTCTTGCATCATGAGTGATAACCTAGCGAACAGTTCATCGTGACGAGTCCTTCAGCATATAAAGAAATAGTGTGACCCATAAGAATAGAATGAGTTCGCGCGCAATTAACACGCATTCACTCGCTCCAGTGAAAAGTTGAACATATCTTCAATTTTTCCCGGCGTTAGTTAAGTTTCTCTCTTAGTCCTGAGTAAGAGTTAAATTGTTCCTTGACCAGTCCGTGTGCAGGCATATAAAGCCGTAAGCCTCTGGCGGAGTAAAGAAGACGGTGGGGCCACGGCTTTCTTGGTCAAGATGATCTCTTTCACACTGTAGGTTACGATAATAATACAATAACTAAGTAGTTAAATCGACTTTTCCGTTATATGGACGTTTTCCAGCTGTGTTAAGTCCATGTGAACATCCATATTTAGTTTATCCCATACAACTTTTTCTGTTTTAAGTAAAAATACTGATAAGGCGTTTATTCATATCAAGTCCCACGTACAGCTGTAGCTGAGATCTGAATCGGCTCATTTCTCTTTATAATGCAGCTTTCATGAGAGAGCAGTTTCCTTCTTTGATTCCTCACATCGAGAAAGAGATGAGCAAGATGAGCCACAGTGTCGGAAATGGCGTCTGCCTTAATTACAGGGTATCACTGAGCCACGCGAGGGGCCAGTTCATCAAGTTGTTTTTCTTTTTTGCAAAAAGACACTGTGTAGAAGTTAAGCCGAATTGAGGCAATCTTTCGTAATGCTGCAGCGGCTTCAGCTGGCAACTTCACTGTTTTAAACAGCTGTCCACCGCGCTGTTTGGGTTGCTATTTTTTTAAAAAAATACCCATCCTCAGATTCTGATGATATCACTATCCTTCCCTTTCACGCTGTAAAGTTCAAAATACAACTTAGAAACTCCTTGTGCGGCAGGCAATCAATTTCGTAAGCGACAAACCAATCCCATGAGCGACCACTTAAACTTAACATTTTGGGTGATCGCGTATTGTACACTGTAAGTGCGACTGTAATTAATTTATTCTCGGAAATTTTCTAACTGCCGGGCATTTAGTTTTTTAAAGGCCTTTCTCGGCTGCCGGGGAAATAGCCTCAGCGTAATTTAAAGTACAAGTATTAGCTCTTGAATTAGGCCNGAGCCACAGTGTCGGAAATGGCGTCTGCCTTAATTACAGGGTATCACTGAGCCACGCGAGGGGCCAGTTCATCAAGTTGTTTTTCTTTTTTGCAAAAAGACACTGTGTAGAAGTTAAGCCGAATTGAGGCAATCTTTCGTAATGCTGCAGCGGCTTCAGCTGGCAACTTCACTGTTTTAAACAGCTGTCCACCGCGCTGTTCGGGTTGCTATTTTTTTAAAAAAATACCCATCCTCAGATTCTGATGATATCACTATCCTTCCCTTTCACGCTGTAAAGTTCAAAATACAACTTAGAAACTCCTTGTGCGGCAGGCAATCAATTTCGTAAGCGACAAACCAATCCCATGAGCGACCACTTAAACTTAACATTTTGGGTGATCGCGTATTGTACACTGTAAGTGCGACTGTAATTAATTTATTCTCGGAAATTTTCTAACTGCCGGGCATTTAGTTTTTTAAAGGCCTTTCTCGGCTGCCGGGGAAATAGCCTCAGCGTAATTTAAAGTACAAGTATTAGCTCTTGAATTAGGCCCAAGGAGACCGCACTGTTTGTTCTCGACTAAGGTTGGGCTCTTATGTAAAAGCTGCATGTTACTTGTACACATCATCTGATTGACCTGTCAAAGCTCGATAGAAAAATAGGTAAAATACACACATGTAATGGTAATTTGAAGCAAATGACTTCCTACCATACCGATTCGATTATTAATATTATTACTTTAAGAAGGACCCTAAGAAATGGAGACGCTTGCTTTAAATGAGTGTGGATTAGATTACAGTTAAGTTCGATCATACATTGCATGGAATAATAATATTTTGACAAACAATTTTTGTAAAGTTTCATGCCAACAGTCGCAAATAAGATGACAATAAAAAGTAACAAGTAAAGTTTGGCAATTTCTTGTTACGTTTGTTGTTGGTCAAACGTTCCACAATACCATGTAACATTTCTTTTGTTCTTGAAAATACTGTATCATTTTGTTCATGGGAGTTGATGGTTGTTTGGAAATTGACACACTGTTATATGCAAAATATTTAAGGAAGCTCTTTTGACTGCATTGTCCTGCCTTTTGCTGAACAGTGTTTCGACTCAAAGTTCAAGAAAACTTTCGGTATCTTTCTGATTGAGTCTGTAAGTAACAGGCTCGCATCACTCTCACTAACTGCTTTTAAGCAGCAAAACTGAGAGGATGATATTTAGCGAGTTTATCATGAACGGTGAATTTTTCAATGATGCAATAAATTTTTTAGATGTCTGCTTTTTGTGGCAAAGGTTACATGGAGACTGAACGTTCTTATTTCTCATTTTTTGAGCCTGAAATGTTCTTATATATTTAGTTACGTGATAAAATTCAGAAAACCAATATGAACCTAAAAAAGATAATTGCGCGCTGTATCATGTAACCTTCCTTTACTTGTTTATGCAGGTACAAGTGGTAAAACGGAATAAGGATACATGCAGCTGTTAGCTTCAGCTTTGAGTTACGTTTAGTTTTTGTTGCAATCCATTTCTATTATAGCTGATATTGGCAACAGACCATAACAATTATTAAAAAAAATAATAGAAACGTCTAGGTAGGATTGATTATCTAATGAAAGGTTGAGAAATGATATGGCATTAACTCTAGCGAGGCAAACCGCCACAGGATAGACGCAGGCCTCAGTCACGATGTTCTTATTAATAACCACGATCATAAATTAAAGACAGAGAAATGATAAAAGGCGGTCCTAAAAAGCGTCCTAGACGTCAAAAAAATTTACAACCAAAATTCAGGTTTTTTTTTTTAACTTCTTCTTGCAGTAGTGTAAGATTCACCTTTGTACGCCTATTTACTGGAAACACCGTGCTGAGCTTATCCAACATGTCATGCTGAGTTTTTTTCAACGATGCTGGATTTTGGAAAGCGGATTAACTTCTTTACTATCAGAGAGCTCAGAGTCATAAATGGGGTCATTTCCTGTTGTGAGAAATTAAGTTGATCGACTCTACTTACTCATTCCCGTTCTAAAATAAAAATAAACTACTTCGGACAAAAAGTACGCTTGTAAATCCTCTGTTAGACTACGAGTAATCCCCATTTTTCTTCAGGGATAGTAGAGCGAGCGAAACGCGAGCGCGCGTGAAAATCACCTCACGCGAGAAAGGCGAGACGCGGAATCCTTTGTCCACTTTACGTTGAGGTCACACCTCCATCCCTCTTTTCATTTGCATTCATTAAACATCATCATCATCATCATCATCACCACCACCACCACCACCATCATCATCATCATCATTATATCATCATCATCACTAATGCCATGGCTTTTGTACGCAGTGCGTGCTTATTTACCATCTCGTCTCACACTATCCCGTTCTTAGTTCTCTTCGATGTCGCTTATTGTTGTTTCAAAAAGTGATTCTACATTCTTTAACAGGTGATGACGGCGACTATGGAGGTATTCACATCAAATGCATTTCACAGTATATGCAGCTTACCCTGGAAAAAGTTCACTATAAAAAGATAGATCCCGAGAGCTTACGCTTAAGAGACCCAAGATGTAAAGTTGCTTTTTACAACAAAACAATCATGGTCATTCGAGCACCGCTAGGCAATTGCGGTACAACGTCAGCGACCGAGGGCAAATTAATACGTTTCACTAATGACGTTTATGCGGAAGTGAGTGGAAGTTCGGCCATTTCACGGGCTCCAGCGTATCAGTTCCGTCTTGAGTGTCTGTACTACGCTTCTGTTAAAATATCATTGCATTCGTTCAAGGCAGAAGACACCATTATTGTAACTCCTACACCAGGCAAGTGTGCTCTTAATAATGTCTTTTCTTCTCTGATAAAAAGATTGCGAGCAAAGTGTCGACTCGGGATGGAGTTAGCGATTAGAAGTTGAAACTTCCTGAGACCATCATGCAATCCCTTTCCCCACTTTACGGTACACTACCACTTCCACCACCCAATCCCAGAGGCGACAGCTTGCTCATAGGGTACTGGATAAGTGATGGTAATAGGATTGAGTGGAGTACAATTCAGGGAGTAATAAGACTTAAGTTTGTTATTGACACAGTTACAGCTATAATAGCTTAGAGGTATTAAAATTCAAATGAACTATAATGTACAGGGCTGCGTTCAGAGAAAGTTGAAGCCAAAACTAAATTTTGGCCGTCAGCCTAAATTTGACATTTCTATGGCAGTAAAAGTTATGTCAAGGCACATACGAGCCCACAGGCTCAAATAGCGTAAGCTTAACGCGGCCTCAGAAGAACGGGGTACCTAGTTCCTCTATCAAGTTCTCTCTCCGGATTCCCAACCCTTACCGAGCGCCATCGTAATGTGGTGAGTGCGCACATCTATTGCGACGGGGAGGGGGGGGGGGGGGAGGCCGTTAATCTTCTTTAAAAAGGGGGGGGGGGGGAATTTAAAGGGGATTAAGGGGTTACTTTTAGAATAAAAAAAACGATTTGTTTTTTTTTTTTTTTTTCATTGGTTGAGTTCACCCCATGTCAAAAACATAAACAAAATTGTGTATTTGCTAGAAAAAAAAAATTTAGAAGAGGCCCCAACCGCGCCACAGGGCAAAAACGCCGAACGATAACCGCGGCCCAGAAAAAGGGGGTTCCCTTGTCCTCTATCATTGTTCCCCCCCGGATCCCCCCCCCCTCCCGGGCCCCAATGTAAGGGGGGGGGGGGCACACATCTTTGGGGGGGGGGGGGGGGGGGGGGGAGCTCGTTAACTTTCCTTAAAAAGAGGGGCGGGTGGAATTTATAGAGGATTCAAGGTCTACTTTTTGAATAAAATGAACGATTTGTGTTTGTGTTTTTTTTTCATCGGCTGAGTT
This sequence comes from Porites evermanni, assembly GCA_942486025.1. Lineage (NCBI taxonomy): Eukaryota > Metazoa > Cnidaria > Anthozoa > Scleractinia > Poritidae > Porites > Porites evermanni. The sequence goes on from CALNXI010003792.1 coordinate 12,525, forward strand.
AACCTCCAGTCACAATCACACGGTTTTTATTTTTTAAACCCACTTGCGTGCTGATGATCAAAGTTTGCTCGTCATATCGATCTTTGAGTACTTTTCACTCCCTGCTTTCCTAACAGAAATGATCAGCACATTTATGAGACTATGTACACATATTATAATATGATTTCTCGACTTTATTTCAAGGTATTGGAAAATTTAAGTTTGAAACAAGCATGTACCAGACAAACAAGTACATCAGTAAGTACACACAGTTCCCCGTCAAAGTTCACCTTGGAGAAAGTATCTACCTACAAGTCAACCTCAAAAGCAACCAAAGTGGTTTGTCTCTGCTACTGGAGAACTGCCGTGCGACACCAACTAAAAATCCAAATGATACAACATACCACACCTTGATCAAGGACGGGTAAGCATAAAAAGCTAGGATGGTGTCAACTATTCTTAGTCAAGTAAACTACAAAAAATTAATAAGAAATAATGGCCGAATTTTATTTAGCGCAGAAAAACTACAGTCGAATCTCCTTGTGTGACCACTCCAGTATACGACTATCTATCCTTATGTTTATTACACAACGGTGTACTCCTCGTAGATAGCCATTTATGAGTGTATGTTTGGCAAAGTTTTGAGAAAAGTGGGGAAATCAGAGTGAGGAACAGTTGTGCATGGAAAAGAGTTGAATATGGGGCTTAGCACCGAAGTACAGTGACTAGGGTTAAGCACTCTTTTCAAAACGGTTAGCTTTCAATAATGTAATGATCAATGTCATATAAACTGAGTTAAAATTAACCGATGTAGGTAGTTAGCCCTTGATGGTAGTAGATACGGATGTTGATCAAACTTCAGATGGTGCGGGTTCAAGTCCTACATACTACCTACTGTTTTCTTCCGTTTTCTTTCTTCTCTTACTAACTAGTGCTTTAAGTTATAAAACTCCTATCATGTGTTTTGAGTAAAGATGACAGTCTGATTTTAGGGTATCCATTCTAGTCACAACCATTGAGGATTCAACGATATTTTATGTGGTATTACATTGCTTGATGACGTCATTTTACTTCAACTACCAGAATCCTTCAATTTGCTGTTTTGTTGTGCAAATCAGAGTTATTATTTTTTAAATTTCAGAGGGATTGGCAAATTTGAATAAGAAAGCAAAAACGAAATGAACTCTGATAGTTGTAGTCAAACGTCGTCTTCGTGAAAATGGCCTACTTACTAGAATTCAGTAAAATGTAATACAACACCTCGCATACTGTGAGGCTATGCAGTTCACAATAGATGCTTGTGCATCAGTAGACTGGATCTGCGTACGCTTACGGGTCCCAGACATGCTGGAACTGGGCCCGAAGCCCACAGTGCTAAGGGAGCATTACTTGGAGGGGATTCGAGATTGGACTCTTGATCTCAGATCACCCGGATGTGTTACGACAAGGCAAATCCAAATAAGATTCTTTAGAATCAAAATAGCACGGCAAAATTGCGTGAAGCGGTGGAATGGGGCGGGACTCATATTTTCCAAATAAGAGCGCTTTCCAGAAGTATTTTTTTCGGATCAGTATCCCTAGAAATGTGCGGATCCTAAATCCTAAAAACCTAGATTTAACTGGGCCTTTTGTAGCTAATAAATGGAGCATGACTTTAGATTCATATCTTAAGTACAGAAATGCGAAATCAGCTTTTGGATTCATAAGTCCGGCTTTAGAAATACTGTCCCCCAAATAAACTAACGTAGAAATTCCTTGGTTGTGTTTCAGATGCCCAGTCGATGAACACTTGAATTACAAGAACTCCGATTCTCCTTATCAGCGATTTAGTTTCCAGTCCTTTAAATTCAACAACACTGAAGTAGTGTATCTTCACTGTGAGGTATACGTTTGTGCAAACAATACCAACTGTTCAGAAGGCTGCACACAGGAACCAGGCAACATTAGAAGGCGGAGAGATAAGAGGAGCCCTTCTGATCACAGGAGATCCACGTCTTTACAGGGTGCAGTCAAAATTTTAACGGAAAGAGTCCAAGGGGCGCCGTTACCGATCGATGAAGGTTAGACATTACTAACTCAGAATATTTCCGTTAAGTTCATCATAAAAAGATTATTTAAAATAGGGGAAGTACAACTGGTGCAATGCGGGAAAGTTACAACCTATGCAGTAATGGAAAAGTCAGTTCAGAACTCTCTAATTATCTGCCTCTCTGAATGACCTTGACCGCGCCAACCTTCATGTGAAAGCGAGAACTAGGCTTCTGTTTGTGAAAACTGACGGAACTTTCCGTTCCTTTTACCCTGAACGTAGCCTGCGTAGCTGGCGGTATTGTGTGGGTGCGAGATTAAAGTTTTGGCGGCGGAGCTGTGTTCCAAAACAGGGAGTAGGGACGAGGCGGTTGACTATATTACAACGGCTCCGCCGCCAAATCTCACTCGACTACTACACAATACCGCCAGTTACGCAGGCTACCCTGAACGTGTTTTTGGCCTTGGGTTTTTGTTTCAGTGACATGTGAGATCTAAAGATTGTTTTTGAAGCGGCCGTTCACAATTTTTACAGTAGGCTTAGTTCTATGTACAGAAACGTTTCAATTCCGTAGTATGATTTAGATAAGTAGCCATGTCAGTACAGGCTAAACACAAGTTCAATATAAAGGAACATTATAAAACCATCAATCAAATACCAGGTGAGTTTTGGCGCGTAAACATGATATCTTAACAAGTGAAAAGGTCACCCTTGCTAAGGCTTCATGTAAGTCGCTCCTTTTGCCGCAAAATATAAATAAATAAATAAAGTTACATTTGTCTTCTCATGTTCAAAAATACTTCACTACTAGAATAGAAGTTTCATATCTCCGCGCGGCCATGTAATATCCCCCATTGTTATATAGCTGGAAATTTCTGCTCAACAGCGCGCGGTCTCATTGGTTACTTCGAGGTCACATCATATCTAACAATGAAACTGTTTCCCGCCAAAATCTCTGAGCGGGTAACATTGAAAAAATCTATGACGTCAGAGGGTAGCAATGCAATGTTACCCGCGAATGTTGACCGATGACCGCCGTTACAGCGAGGTTTAATGAATTTCCAGCTTCAAAAAATTTTCAGCTATATAACAAATTACTTTAAGACTTGTCCCTCGGGAAACAATAAATTTTGTTTCCCTCGAATCGAGGGAAACAAAATGAACTGTTTCCCTCGTGACCAGTCATTAAGTGTTTAATACTGTTTATTGAGACTGGCATTTTCTGATCCTTTCAGGTTCTCGTTCCTACGCCCCTGTCGTAACAATTGAGAAGTTACTTATCCTCTTGACGTTCACTCTGGCATGTTTCTCGGCGTTGTAATGAACTTATCACAGTCAGTCATAAAACCACGTGATGGAAGAGGTACGACCAGTGTTCAAGTTTATTGTCAGAGGACAATACATTGTTGATGACGTACTTTGGACACCGATTAGTAGATAGCAAGGAAAAAAAACAGATTACTTTCTGCAGCAAGAGATAAACAAATAGAGATCATTTAATAAAGAAGTAAAAAAAAGGTACTGTAAACTTAGGAACGTAGTGATCACACTTCAAGAAAAAATTTCAAGAAGGTGAGACGAGTCGTTTGGATAACTATCTGTGCGCCTCTTCTTCATGCAAAGTCGTGTTTGTAGCTGTTATTTAATTCCTCAGGTGATGCTTTTTTTAATTATTTTTTTGACTCTTTGACTGATTTTTAACTCTTTCGCTCAAGCGCATTTTCCAACCATTGCAAGGATTTTTTTAAATCGCAATCTAAAAGATTGCGTTGAAAGTGAAAATGCAAAATTATATCATGCTTGACTGACAGCCAGGCTAACATATTGTGCCATGCGTGGAATGCAGTAGATAGAAGCCATCTATATTTAATCGCAGCTATTATTATTTAGATTTTGATTTGAATATTTGATTTCGGGCACGGAAACTTACCAGGATTTTCGAGAAATGGATAAAAAGTTACAGTTGTAAGGCAAAAAGATGTCAGTGTTTACTTAGGCCCCTGTGATCTACCCAAACTGCTTTGCGCGCTACTTGATTTGTGCAAATAGTGAACGTTTTTAGTATCTAACAGAATCCACTTCCACACAAAAAAGCTAAACATTGTAACCACCTTTTCTGTCTGTTGACTATTCCAAATGACAGAAAGTTTCCAATCAAGGTATCATAGCTGAACAAGTTTTCCATAGGTGAGGTTTGACTTTACCTCTAGACTAATTTTCCAAGGAACAAAAACAAACGCTTGCAAAGTGGCGCGGGTAAACATGGGTTTTAAAGATGAGCGCCGAAACAGATTGCATTCAAAAGCCACGAATGTTGTTAAAACTGAACGGGGAACGAGAAAACGAAATATGAGAACAAAACGTAACTTGAACCCTAGCCCTATCAGGAACTTTGGCCCATTCAACCAAAACTTTCGAAAATTTCGAAACGGCGGCAAATGGTGCAGCAATTTTCCGGAAAAGTTTCCAGAAAATCCGGAAAAGTGTTGAAATTCCGAAATGCGAACCATTTTTATGGAATTTCCGGGAGCAAAGTTGAATGGAAAGAAAATTTCCGGGAAAAAGAGTTTCGAAAATTTGGGTATTCCTCGTGACGTTGTCCTCTTTTTTGGAAATTTTGGAAAAAGCTGTTCCATTCGCTACTGGAAGTTGCCGAAAATGGAAAGTGCCCTTTATTTTCAATTCACGGCTTCAGTTTCCCTTTCCCCGTGCTCGTTGCCCGCTCCCCGGTTTAGTAGCATCCTAAAGGCGACCCTTACAAACGGGGGGTTCAAGTTAAAAAATAACATAGTTTTGCAGTAGATATTTGTAACGAAATGAATATGTTTTTATAGGTTTTAATCTTTCATTCAGAAAGCGTCCTCTTACGAAATAATTTTGTTTTGCAGTTTAAAATTTATATCAGAAATCTGATTTTACTCACTTTAAACTTTAGTGAAATGCTTTCATGCTGTAGTTTTGCTGAAAGCAACCTGCGCCCCGGTTTTTAGTACCTAATCGTTTTATTACGAGACCAGTATGAAGGGTGATTTTAGATAATATACTACTTGTAGCGGATCGGAGTTTGATGGGGATGTGATTTAGCTGATATACCAGCGTGACTATAAATTTGACTATTGAGGTAAACAGGGGGGGGGGGGTACAATTTAAACTCAGGTAGCCAAACGACTCCAGTGAATTAATTTAACTCGAAATAAAGGAACAAAGCATTTACCAGAACCCAACGTTAAATCCCGCACCTCCCCCAAGTCATTCATTTCACTCGAATATAAGTGAACAAGCAGTTACCAGAAGCACACGATTAATCGCCGCCCTCGCTCCTCCGCGATCGATGAGGAACCTCGTAATTTAAGTGTAAAACATAGATACTTTTATATAAGCATTAAAGACGCTAGGAACTAGAGAATATTGAGAAGCTGTAATCAGATATTAATACATTTATAACCGAGCTACCTATCAAAAGGTCTCAAAACCATGCTACCATCATGATTGCAGACGTAGAAAAAATAAACAGTGTTCACGTAGAAAGAGGAGAACTCGACAAGGATGCGAATATTCTTATTTACATAGCGCAGTCCAGGCCTTAAACGTACAATAAAGTTCGCATTTTGTTAACATACGAGTCATTCTTTTTAACCCGCATACTAGGGAGTGTTGCAGGGCAGTAATTTGTTGTAGCGCTCGTTTCGCGACGAATTCCTCACCGTTAATCTCTCACCCAGATCTCTTGCTGAGGAAGCCGACAGCGAGATCTGGTGAAGTAAGAAAATTCAATTGTTTTGATTGGCTGGATTGTGAGCGAATGACGTGAGTGTTGTCACCTGCGTGCGCAATGGCGTGTGCAATTCATTCTTTGCAAAGTCTTCAGTTCTGTTCAAATAAATATTTCCACTGAAGAAGTAGTTTTCCGTCTCAATATAACTTGTAATACAATTTTTAACTTACCTTCAAAGTTTTTTACAACTCTCTCTCGAACGGTATCAATATTAAGACTTTTAAAAAGGGTAAAAAAAATTCTCGCGTACAAGTTGACTTGGCTGATCTCTTCCTTCATACCTTTGAGTACGATTTTATGGTCAAAACAATGAAACAAGACATTACAAAAGCCATCCAGTTCAGCAACACCTTTCGATATATCAACGACTTATTCAGTATTAACAATGTGAACTTTGGAAATTGCATCAGCGCAATTTACCCGTCGGAATTGGAACTTAAGGACACATCCACATCATCTACTGAAGTGTGTTATCTCAACACAAATATCAAGACTGGCGACGTAACCACACCTTACCGTATTAGCATCTACGATAAGAGAGATGACTTTGCATTCCGAATTGTCAACTTTCCTCATATGGACAGCAACATTCCCGCCATTCCAGCTTACGGTGTTTAGGGACTGTGCAATAATTATCAGGAGGGGGGCTGAAAAACTAGAGGGGGGGGGGGCATTACATAAAATTGCTGCCAAGACTGGGGGGGCTCAAAGTAAAATCCCTCATTTGACGGAGGAGGGGCCTTAAGTTTTATTCGAAGTGTAAATAAAATTAAAAGCAATAAAAGATTCTAAATACAGGCATCATGATAGACTGTAACAAATATCAACACGAACAGGTGTTAAACGATTATTGAAAATATTCCATCAAAATGAAAAGCAAATTCACAACTGATCAATTTTAACCCGTCTTCTAATTAATTGAGCTGATCCTATGTAAAGCAAAAATCATGAACTTGTTTTTCAGCTTCCCCCATAAAACAATGGGAACCAAACAGATCTCGCAGACAAGCTTTGTCGGTTTTTGATGTGATAAAAGTAATGTTTCTTCATCGACTGAATCGATTTGCTGAATTCCATATATATGTGGCTCATAACAAAGTTCACCAGGCTCTCCTCCCAAGGATCTAAATATGATGCAAGCTCTTTTTCGTCTGTTATTTGAAGCGTTCAATCTCCTGTTTTTTGATTTTTTCTCTGCTCCTTTCTCTTTCTGGCTTCAGAAGTTTTAGATTTTGAGCCAATGTGGTAAGCACCCCGGTACTTTGCAAATGCTTTGTCTAAATCTTCAATCAAGCGATCAATATCCTTCTCGATACTAGATGTTACATAATAACGTTTGTCATTATTGAAGCTGTGATGGCAGCTCAGTCCAGTTTTGAGTTTACCAGTGTGGTGGGAGGGTGCGACGTTATTTTTAACATAATAGAGGGGGTTAGAACTAATTTTTTTTGTTTTGGAGGGGGCGTACTGTCTAAGTTTTTGCTAGATAACTCTAGTTTTTCAGCCCCCCCTCCTGATAATTATTGCACAGTCCCTTACATATCTCAACTGGTGAGATATGCTAGAATTTGCACGTCCAAAATAGACTTCATAAAATAAATAGACTTCATAAATAGACTCCGCGGACTTTCATTACGTCTCAGACAACAAGGCTTTGAAACCAATCGACTTCAGAACTCATGTAATAAATTCGTCAATCGCCATGGTTTTATCGTCGAGAAGTACGGTGCAGCCCTTCGGGAGATGAGATTAGCAATCCAGGCTTAAATTGCACCATCGTATCCTTACATTGCTTATTTATTACTTTGATTTTTATTTCAGTTGTATATTGGTACGTATGCGCGCGCGCAATTTAATTTTGGGCGCGTGCATTATTTATTTATTAATCATAACTATAACAAAATTGTCAAATCTGATTGGCTATCAACTGCCCTGATTTCAGCCTTAATTGGACAGTTTAATAGGACAGTACGCGTCATGCCTAAGTAATTGGACAGTACGCGCCATCACGCGCGCGCTTAAATGGCTTTCGTTTTCACTGCTAGCAAAACAAAATTTCAAATTTCTTGTGTTTTGATGTAAAAAATAGCCTATTATATCACAAATTTTGTTACAGTTATGATTAATTGGTAACAGAACTTCGTGTCTTCCAATTCGGTCTGTAATCATACTCGTGATTACACAAATCGGACTCCCGCTACGCGGTCGTCCGATTTTGTTAATCACTCGTATGATTACAGACCGAATTGGACTCCACTCGGTCCTGCTACCATTACTTATTTAAGCTGCGTGTACATTTAGTTCGTTTCATAACGTCTTAGTTTTGCTTTGCGTTATTTTCCTCACTTACATGTGTTGTCGGCGACTGTGCACACACGGTGGGTGGCTCCTCCTAAAATGTAGTGCAATTGGTATAGGAGCCGAAACCAATAATTGTGGAATTGCACGCATTTTAGGCATCCTACTGATGAACAGTTAGGACACGTAGATATATTTTTTTTAGCAACTACTATAATTTGAAGTCTGTCTACTTTGAATTTGAACTGCTTTGAGTTTTTACCGCGCGCTACGATAATCAATTTTAAACCAACTGTCGCGTTAAATTTGATGTTACAAAGAACAACAACAACAACAACAACAACAACAACAAATTAGTTGGGTCATACTTAAGATGTGCGGGTAACCACGTTTTGTTAGAGAAAGCTTCACGGCTCTATCAAATTCGTTGTTTAACACGTCGAATTTTGAGAATTTATTTCGAGCATGCGCTCTTTTGTCGCCTGTAACATTCCTGACAGGCAATCACTTGTGCAAATCGGATTTGACCAGATCTCGCCTTCAGCTCCGCCAATAGAGAGCTTTAGATTTGAGACGAGTACGAGTACGAGATTTAACTTAAAGTTTTTGCGCGTGTTCTAAGAAAAAGAAAAAGAAGAAAAGACACCCTGGAAAGCTTCATTTTACTTTTTTTGTTCACCGAAAAAGTTAGTACGGTTATATATACTGAAGGAGGTTAAACCCTCTCCCGATAGCAAAATGATAAAACTTCTTACACTTGATAACTTGTTCCCGCCACTACGACATTCTCGCTAAAACTCGTAGTAGAATGACAACGGCTATCACTTTTTCCCGCCAAAATAACGTTGATTCACGGGTGAGCAATACTCAGTATTGAGAAAATCTCGTACTCGAACTCGTCCTCGTCTCAGAATCTTAAGGTCTCTAATAACAGATCTGGGTACGACATTACCCTCAGTGCGCCTCAATGACCACAACTACACTCTCCTCTCAAACGTAGTAGAATTGAGTGTCAGACTAAAGGCTTACGTATTAAGTTTATTAACTCAGCACTGGAATGAAAAGCGTCCATTAGGGTTTTCACGGTCACAGACTATTTCGCTGTCGCCAACTACGTGTATTTGTTATCGCTGCGGGTGAGACGAGTGGTCGACAACTAAACGCTGAAATTTGTCGTTAGTTCGACAACTGTCTGTTTCACCAATTTCCATACATGTGGTCGCATAGTTGTCTGCGTTTGCCACTTTGGAAACGTGCTGCGCTATGCGCTATTAGCATGCAAAGTGAGCAGTTGGTTATTAAGTCCTCCATGTCTCGACTTAATTATGGATAGCTGACACTCCAGAGTGTGGAATGCTTGCATCAGGCAGAATTGCTTATCGATAAATAAATGACTATGAAATCAGTCTGTCGGAAGCACTAATTGTCCATATCACCCAGTCATCTACAGCATCATTATTTCGGTGGTCGCGCAAAGCTCCTCCTCGCGTGCCAGGTAGGAGAATACCTTTCCCCTAGTTCATAACCCGCCGTATATGGGTAATGGGAATAAAAGAAATGGTTACAAAGACTTTGATTACGGAACAAATTTTTCTAATCAGTAACACAAGAATTGAACAACAGTGCGTAGAAAATGCGTGCTAATCCTGAGTAGGTCTTAAAGATAAACCCATGTACACATTTGGTGGCAAGAAACAACGCAGACCACCGTGTTCCTGTTTGGAGTGAAGTCACACCGTTTTCGGTTCAAGGCCCCTCTCTTGGCTTTGCCTGGCAGGATGTAGACTGGGGATGAGGAATGATTCACCAGGTCATCGTTACTTGCAACGCCACTTTTCGCTCAAGAAAACAAAGAAAATTCTTCGGAAATCCTTCAAACAATGTTCAGAAGTCTGCCCTTAACTCTTTCCTCCCTGCTTCAGCATGGCGAAAATTTTCGAGTTTGTAAGGAGGGTGGCCGTTTCTAATAAGAACAATAACAAAAAAATAAGACAAGACAGTCTGGCGGGAATTCGAACTCGGGAAATGGAATTTGCATTCCTAGTGAACTTTTTTTTTTTCAGTGCTACTGAGATTTAAGCAATTTGGGACACTGGTTTTTGAAAAACAATTTAGCCTAATTAAAAAATGGATTTGCCCCCCTTCTCCATCCCCACGATTGCAGCCACCAAGACCACGCATGCGCACTGAGTAAAATTTCTCTTATTCTTTTCTCCTCTTTCTATCCGCTTTTTTCATCTGCTTGTTTTTCGCTTTTGGTTTTTTTTATTTCTGTTGGACAAGTCTTGAAGGAAACACTACAGAATGTAAGAGTAAGACAAGCATTAAGGATCAAAGCAAAAGTCTCACAGTTCCCAAACTTACCGCCAAGAAACGAGGTGACGTAAGAGTCTTTCTCTGACCTTTTGCTGTTAAAAATCACCACGAATGTCGTGCGTGGATCTACGCGCGTTAAGAAGTACGTACTCTGAACGCGCTGTAAAGAAAATAGACATTACTAGTTTACAATCGTAGAGAACAGCTTAGCCAGATCGTGATCGTTATCTAACCTCTCCCTTTTCAATGTCGCTGGTAGCCTGTTCCAGACTTTCAGATCATGGGGACGAGAGCAAAAAAAAAAAAAAAACGGCGAGGGGGGGGGGGCGGGGGGGGGCCCCCCCCCCCCCCCCCCGCCCTTCTTATTTTTTTCCCGCCCCCTTCCTTTGCCCCCCACCGCCCCACCCGAACGCCCCGAACTCCCCCGCGTACCCCCCCCGCCCCCCCCCCGGCAACATCTGGGATGGGGTCCCTTCCCCCGGTT
>CALNXI010003793.1:23558-35132 GCA_942486025.1 Porites evermanni
AATGGACACTGTCCCAGCAGATACTACAGTTTTTTGAAAGGGATAAGATCAGCATTTTCGTTTCTACTCTTTTGGGGTGTCTGTAGTCGTAATATAACGTATCTGTAATTACCCCAGTAACGACAGTGTAATGAATTTTTAAATGAAGTTTGTTCTAATTCGATAATCATTTGATTACAATCTAATTTGGTGACCATTATATACAGGTAAAAGATGAGTACATTAACGATAAATAGGTAAACTTTATTGAAAATATAAGGAAAAATTTTTGAATAATGTCATCTGACAACAATCTCATTGACAATCCCGGGAACATGGCGAGCCCTAACGTAGAAATTGTGCTTCATGGATAGAAGCAAAAGGAAACGAAGAAGGTCCATGATGCGAGGGGCCTTTGAATGACCCGAATTAATTATAGCGACCACGGACTCGTTATCACACCAAAATTGAATACGTTTCCCGGAAAAATGGGAGTACCATATGGCATAGGCAACAACTATGGGCAAAAGTTCCTGTTATTCGATACTTATGCCCGTTACTCTGCTGAGTTGCATGTGAGGTAACCATCGACCCTGAAACCATTTCCTATTGTAGCCAATTGTACCCGACGTATAAGTATATAGCTCCATTTGCGGGGAGGGGGTAACGGTAGTGTTAAGAAAAAAGGAACTACCATTCTAGTCAGCTGGTCTTCAAATCTTTAAGTCTAATGTGGTGAAAACGGCTGGGAACCCCTTTGGTTAGATTAAACATCTTTTGAAGGAAGGTTCTCTCTGGGACCACGGCTTTGCACGCAAACTGAAGGGTGCAAATAAGAGATTGCAGTTCAAATAGGCGGACAAAACGTCGCTGGGTAAAGGACTGATTTAGCATTTCCCGGGCGCGGTTAATTTTATTGTCTGGAAGGCGAGCTTCCATGCGAATGCTGTGCAACACGATACCCATAAATTCTAGTTCTTGGGAAGGGCCCAGGGTTTTTGAGCCCACCACGGGAGCCTGAAGGGACATGAAAACCCGGAGTAAGGTGCTAAAACTTGTCAGACATTTAAGCAGAGTGGGTTCAGCGGTGAAAAAATCGTCCAAAATGTGGAGCACGTGCTGTAGGCCGTAACTGGTTTGTAAGATCCATTCCAGGGCGTCCGAAAATTGACTGAATAAAAAGGGGGTGCTCCTGAGACCGAAAGGTAGTTAAAGATCTACATAATACTGAGATTGCCAGTAAATCCCCATCAGGTGCCAGTCATCTTGATGAATTGGAATAACGCGGAGTGCAGGAACCTGGACCCAGGGACAAAACGATGCAAATAGTATCATCTACCCTAACATATTGAAGTGCATAAGGCTCCTTAGGTATATAATCATTAATACTGTCCCCCTCCGGATAAGATATATGGTAAATGGTGTGCCAATCTGAGGAATGTTTTTTAGGGATCACGCCCAATGGATGGCACTGCATTTGTGATAGGAGAGGGGAAGGGAAAGGCCCGGCGACCCGGCCCAACGAGATCTGCTTGGTAAGGTTAGAAGAGACCACCTCAGGGTGCTGAACCGCGGAGATTAAGTTACGGGAGACTCGATATTTTTCCGGACCAGTGTACCCAACGTGTGTGCCAAAGAGTAACGCGTTCATTTAACTATTANTACTGGCGGGGCAGGTGAAGAGAGAGTGGTTGGCGGAACGTCAGCGGCGGCACAGGTACGGGAAGGGACAGGAACGTGCGATACAGCCACTTGATCGGTTGAACTTGAAGTACACGGGTCCTTTAGGCTGGAGACGCGAGTGGTCGGCTGACGGAAAATCACTCTGTTTGGGGTATGGGCCAGTAAGATTTTGTCTTCCAAACTCCTGTCTAACGGACGATGCAAGACCAGAGGAGTTGCTGTTCCGGCTCGCCAAGGCTGTGTGCCACTGTAAGGAGGTGTGGCGCCCATGAAAGGGAGATTCCCTGAGATGGAAAAACTCTTAAGCGCGTGATCCACAGAGGATTGCACCGTGCTCTCTATGGTGGCTAGCTGAGCAGGGGTAAAGGAATTTCCTGTGTTATGCGTTGCCTCCTCGAAGTCCTCCACCAAAGGATCATCAAGGTCGGAGTAGGTCTCCATTGGCTCTTCCTCGGAGTCCTCACCCGATAAAACAGCCTTAGGGGCTTGAACGGTCGCAGGTTCCGGCTGCTCATGGTGTGCAGATGTGGCTCGCCTTGTGGAACGGGTACTGGTGTTAGCTCTAGCTAAAGCTTGCGTTTTGGATGGCCGAGATGTAATACCTTTCCGAGGATGTGTCGCGGCTTTGAACAGGCGGACTAAAACAGCTTTGCTTCCAGTAATGGGAAGATTTAGCGCCTGTAAGCGGAGGCGAAGGACCTCTTCAGAAAGGGACGTGAGGTTCTCAGAACCACGAGATTTGCGAGGCTTCGACGACGCACGTGCACGAGCCATCAAAAAGTGACAATATTCACTAGTAAACTGTTCAGTAAGCAAGACAGCTAAGCGAATGATGAATTTTGCTTAAAATAACCTTTTTATATCTAGACATACGTCTAAAGCTAAGCCAATGGACGATGGCGTGCAATAGTGTTGCAGGGACACACGGTGCGTACAACGAGACATGAATAGAGGTATTTATTGAATCTAGCCGAACAGAACGAATGTTACAAACGTACTAGACAGTGTTGCATTCATGTCTCGTTGCATGGCACGAGTTGCTCCGCTCATAACAATAACAATTCCCCGGGAGCTCTAACGCGTCACGCTCCATTAACTGCTATTTACTGTTCCACCGTAAATCTTTATTTAAGGGAAAGTCTTGCTTCGTGGTTCGTTTTATTTGAAACTCGAAGCCAGCTTAAAAAACAAACACAAAGAAAACAAGGTTTACCGAAATATTTTGGTCACACTACTTGCTGACTTGAATAAAAAGCGCTGCTTTGTACATGTTTTATTGAAGTTTTGTTCATGTTTTGATCGTCCGTAACGATTTGTACTGCATGGTTAGGTGGAGCTCTTTCTCTTTTTTTTTCCCTTTTCGTGGAGTAAGTGCCAGAGTGTCGCGTGAACGGGACTGTGTTATTTGCGCCTGGGGTTTACACATTCTTCATCCTCAGGGACAGAAAGCAAATAAGAGTTGTCGCTTATTCTACAGAAAGAGTCTTTCAATTATCTTATCTAAAATAAATCAGGGGCACCCAACGTCAATTTTCGGAAAATATCTGTTCGGAAGACGATTTGAGATCTAGAATTTTCGGAACATTTGTTGTAAAATGTCTTGCTTGCCTGCCTCTCCTAGGATTTTCGAACATCCAAAAAATGGTATAATTGCCCATTTTTAACGTATTTTTACGCTAAAAAGGTCAGCTAGAATTTTCGGGAGCCTTTTTTCTGGCTGAAATTTTCGAAAAGGTAAGTTTTGATCCCTATAATTTTCGGATCACTAGACTTTTAGCTAGGAAATCCGAACAGATGAAACATTTTTAGGGGCTAAAACTATGCCTATATCTACCGTTTAAATACTAAAATTCGTATTATCACTATGTTTAAGTGGTTTTGATTATATTCTCGTTGGATGCCCCTAATAAACTGTTGTAACGTTTATAATTTATAGTTTAGTGCACATTTAGCCGTGAATACACAACACCCGCTGTTCAGTTTGTGTAGACTACAAAATAAGTTATTCATAGGATAAAATGATACCGTCCTAGGTCTTTTCTCCAGAAGAAACAAACGTCATGACTTTCAGTAACGATTACTATCAGATATTTGTGATGTATAATTTAAAGGGTAATTTGCACTTGACGGTTTAAAGGTCCGATTTTGCAAGGAAAACATACGGCAAACACGAAAACCAGCCCGATTTAGCATTTAGATAGATTCCTTTAAGTTTGTTGCAGGCAAAGATTTTGTGAACAAAACCAGATTGAATAAAACGTGAAATTTGGAGGCTAATCATGATCAATAGCTTCTCAAAAGGGTGTGATTGTGGTGGGGTGGGGGGCTCGGTGATGCGGTCTATATGACAAGAATGGTTTTCCAAATATAAAGTAGAATAAGAATAGAATCATTCTTTATTTAAACACGGTAAAATTCATCAGGAATATAAAAAAATTGAAATAAACCTAACTACCCTAAACAATATGCAAAACTGTCGACAAGTAACCTAACAAAGACCTGTTTTTCATGAATGCCGTGTACACAGCACTTTAAAAATCAGATATTTAGATGAGCCAATCGTTTAAATTGACTTAAAGATTGAGCCTCTCTCATATCACAGGGTGGACTGTTCCAAAGAACTGCTCCGCTATAACTGAATCTGTTCTTCATGAAGTTAGTTCGCGGGAACGGGACAATTACTTCCCTAAAGGAGTATCGCGTTTCATATCGTTTAACAAATGTAGGGGATAAATATCCTGGAACAAGATCGTTTAAAGGCTTGTGAACCATTAGGGCTTTTTGCTTTTGAAACTGAGTGCTCAAGTCTTTCCAATTTAGTTGTCTAAATAAGCGGTTGGCATCAGCGTCATATCTAGAAAAGGTTAGAACACCAGCAGCACGGTTCTGAAGCTTATGTAGCCTGTCAATAAAGTTTTCCACAATTATCCCAGACAATATTACAATAATCGAATTGAGATTCAATGAGAGCGTTGTCTATACAATGCAGAGTAGGCGTTGGAACAAAATCTCCAATTCTTTTAATTGCTTCTATCCCGGAAGCGATCTTTTAAGATAAGTTATCGATGTGCTTTTTTGCCACCGTAGATTTTCATCGATAAATATTCCAAGCAATTTTTACAGAGGTAACTTTTCCTATCGGAACATTATCAATCGAGAGTTCGGGTTGGCTCGACAAAGTACTCAATTTTTGTCTTGATCCAATTAGCGTATATTCAGTTTAAAAAATCCATTTGTTTAGATTAACTAAATCGTGATTCCAATTTAACTGTATTGAATTCACATCAACATCTGTATAAGTGATGTGTGTGTCATCAGCATACATCCTAGCTATAGGCTGGCATGAAGTTAGGCAGTTTGGCAAATCGTTGATGTAAGTAAGAAATAAAAGCGGACCAAGAATTATTCCCCGAGGTACCCCGCATTTAAATGACAAATTCTAGAAAGGGAACCATTAACGAGACATAGCACAGCATTAACATTACCTCGATCGATATTAAAAGCCCAGTTATCAATAGCTTCAAGGAGAGCAGTTACAGTTGAGTTTAAAGAGCTGGGCATGAGCCGTTGGAAGTAGACGCACATTTGAAAGCTCCGCAAACCCGGCTTTGAGAAATCAACACAACACAGTGAATATTGCCGTTCTTGTACGTTTTTCATTGTACTAACAGCTACCAACATGGGAAACAAAGATTTAGATAAAAAACGACCGAGGATAAGCAGCTCTGGCACCGACACGGAATCCATCGAAGCAGCCCAAGATGGCGCCTACATCAAAATGACGCTAACAGAAGGTTCAGCGGTGAAAAAATCGTCCAAAATGTGGAGCACGTGCTGTAGGCCGTAACTGGTTTGTAAGATCCATTCCAGGGCGTCCGAAAATTGACTGAATAAAAAGGGGGTGCTCCTGAGACCGAAAGGTAGGTAAAGATCTACATAATACTGAGATTGCCAGTAAATCCCCATCAGGTGCCAGTCATCTGGGTGAATTGGAATAACGCGGAGTGCAGGAACCCGGACACGGGGACAAAACGATGCAAATAGCATCATCTACCCTAACATATTGAAGTGCATAAGGCTGCTTAGGTATATAATCATTAATACTGTCCCCCTCCGGATAAGATAAATGGTAAATGGTGCGCCAATCTGAGGAATGTTTTTTAGGGATCACGCCCAATGGATGGCACTGCATATGTGATAGGAGAGGGGAAGGGAAAGGCCCGGCGACCCGGCCCAACGAGATCTGCATGGTAAGGTTAGAAGAGACCACCTCAGGGTGCTGAACCGCGGAGATTAAGTTACGGGAGACTCGATATTTTTCCGGACCAGTGTACCCAACGTGTGTGCCAAAGAGTAACGCGTTCATTAAACTATTACTAAAATCACGGTTAAGATGGTGGGAAAGTTCCCTTTCCAAAAAAGCTACATTAATAGGGGTGGATACGGGGGGGGGGGAAATGTTTCTTGCGAGTAGCCTCACTTTATCGTTTGCCACAGTCGCGGGAGCTGGAACTCCGGTGGGGCTTTGATCTGTCCTTTGAGATACTGGCGGGCCCGGCTGTAGATAGAGTGGTTGGCGGAACGTCAGTGGCGGCACAGGTACGGGAAGGGACAGGAACGTGCGGTACAGCCACTTGATCGGTTGAACTTGAAGCACACGGGTCCTTTAGGCTGGAGACGCGAGTGGTCGGCTGACGGACACTCACTCTGTTTGGGGTATGGGCCAGTAAGATTTTGTCTTCCAAACTCCTGTCTAACGGACGATGCAAGACCAGGGGAGTTGCTGTTCCGGCTCGCCGAGGCTGTGTGCCACTGTAAGGAGGTGTGGCGCCCATGAAAGGGGGATTCCCTGAGATGGAAAAACTCTTAAGCGCGTGATCCACAGAGGATTGCACCGTGCTCTCTATGGTGGCTAGCTGAGCAGGGGTAAAGGAATTTCCTGTGTTATGCTTTGCCTCCTCGAAGTCCTCCACCAAAGGATCATCAAGGCCGGAGTAGGTCTCCATTGGCTCTTCCTCGGAGTCTTCACCCGATAAAACAGCCTTAGGGGCTTGAACGGTCGCAGGTTCCGGCTGCTCATGGCGTGCAGATGTGGCTCGCCTTGTGGAACGGGTACTGGTGTTAGCCCTAGCTAAGGCTTGGGTTTTGGATGGCCAAGATGTAATACCTTTCCAAGGATGTGTCGCGGCTTTGAACCGGCGGACTAAAACAGCTTTGCTTCCAGTAATGGGAAGATTTAGCGCCTGTAAGCGGAGGCGAAGGACCTCTTCAGAAAGGGACGTGAGGTTCTCCGAACCACGAGATTTGCGAGGCTTCGACGACGCACGTGCACGAGCCATCAAAAAGTGACAATATTCACTAGTAAACTGTTCAGTAAGAAGGAAAGCTAAGCGAATGATGAATTTTGCTTAAAATAATCTTTTCATAGCTAGACATACGTCTAAAGCTAAGCCAATGGACGATGGCGTGCAATAGTGTTGCAGGGACACACGTTGCGTACAACGAGACATGAATAGAGGTATTTATTGAATCTTGCCGAACAGAACGAATGTTACAAACGTACTAGACAGTGCTTCATTCATGTCTCGTTGTATGGCACGAGTTGCTCCGCTCATAACAATAACAATCCCCGGGAGCTCTAACGCGTCACGCTCCATTAACTGCTATTTACTGTTTCACCGTAAATCTTTATGTAAGGGAAAGTCTTGCTTCGTGGTTCGTTTTATTTGAAACTCGAAGCCAGCTTAAAAAGCAAACACAAAGAAAACAAGGTTTACCGAAATATTTTGGTCACACTACTTGCTGACTTGAATAAAAAGCGCTGTTTTGTACATGTTTTATTGAAGTTTTAATCATGTTTTGATCGTCCGTAACGATTTGTACTGCATGGTTAGGTGGAGCTCTTTCTCTTTTTTTTTTTCCTTTTCGTGGNTTTTATTGAAGTTTTAATCATGTTTTGATCGTCCGTAACGATTTGTACTGCATGGTTAGGTGGAGCTCTTTCTCTTTTTTTTTTTCCTTTTCGTGGAGTAAGTGCCAGAGTGCCGCGTGAACGGGACTGTGTTATTTGCGCCTGGGGTTTACACATTCTTCATCCTCAGGGACAGAAAGCACATAAGAGTTATCGCTTATTCTACAGAAAGAGTCTTTCAATTATCTTATCTAAAATAAATCAGGGGCACCCAACGTCAATTTTCGGAAAATATCTGTTCGGAAGACGGTTTGAGATCTAGAATTTTCGGAACATTTGTTGTAAAATTTCTTGCTTGCCCGCCTCTCCTAGGATTTTCGAACATCCAAAAAATGGTATAATTGCCCATTTTTAACGGATTTTTACGCTAAAAAGGTCAGCTAGAATTTTCGGGAGCCTTTTTTCTTGCTGAAATTTTCGAAAAGGTAAGTTTTGATCATTATAATTTTCGGATCACTAGACTTTCAGCTAGGAAATCCGAACAGATGAAACATTCTTAGGGGCTAAAACTATGCCCATATCTACCGTTTAAATACTAAAATACGTATTATCACTATGTTTAAGTGGTTTTGAACTATATTCTCGTTGGGTGCCCCTACTAAATTTTTGTAACGTTTATAATTTATAGTTTAGTGCACATTTAGCCGTGAATACACAACACCCGCTGTTCAGTTTGTGTAGACTGCAAAATAAGTTATTCATAGGATAAAATGATACCGTCTTAGGTCTTTTCTCCAGAAGAAACAAACGTTATGACTTTCAGTAACGATTACTATCAGATATTTGTGATGTATAATTTAAAGGGTAATTTACACTTGACGGTTTAAAGATCCGATTTTGCAAGGAAGACATACGGTAAACACGAAAACCAGCCCGATTTAGCATTTAGATAGATTCCTTTAAGTTTGTTGCACGCAAAGATTTTGTGAACAAAACCAGATTGAATAAAAAATGAAATTTGGAGGCTAATCGTGATCAACAGCTTCTCAAAAGGGTGTGATTGTGGTGGGGTGGGGGGCTCGGTGATGCGGTCTATATGACAAGAATGGTTTTCCAAATATAAAATAGAATAAGAATAGAATCATTCTTTATTTAAACACGGTAAAATTCATCAGGAATATAAAAAAATTGAAATAAACCTAACTACCCTAAACAATATGCAAAACTGTCGACAACTAACCTAACAAAGACCTGTTTTTCATGAATGCCGTGTATACAGCACTTTAAAAATCAGACATTTAGATGAGCCAATCGTTTAAATTGACTTAAAGATTTAGCCTCTCTCATATCACGGGGAAGACTGTTCCAAAGAACTGCTCCGCTATAACTGAATCTGTTCTTCATGAAGTTAGTTCGCGGGAACGGGACAATTACTTCCCTAAGGGAGTATCGCGTTTCATATCGTTTAACAAATTTAGGGGATAAATATCCTGGAACAAGATCGTTTAAAGACTTGTAAACCATTAGGGCTTTTTGCTTTTGAAACTGAGTGCTCAAGTCTTTCCAATTTAGTTTTCTAAATAAGCGGTTGGCATCAGCATCATATCTAGAAAAGGTTAGAACACGAGCAGCACGGTTCTGAAGCTTGTGTAGCCTGTCAATAAAGTTTCCACAATTATCCCAGACAATATTACAATAATCGAATTGAGATTGAATGAGAGCGTTGTCTATACCATGCAGAGTAGGCGTTGGAACAAAATCTCCAATTCTTTTAATTGCTTGTATCCCGAAAGCGATCTTTTAAGATAAGTTGTCGATGTGCTTTTTTGCCACCGTAGATTTTCATCAATAAATATTCCAAGCGATTTTACAGAGGTAACTTTTTCTATCGGAACATTATCAATCGAGAGTTCGGGGTGGCTCGACAAAGTACTCAATTTTTGTCTTGATCCAATTAGCATATATTCAGTTTTAAAAATCCATTTGTTTAGATTACCTAAATCGTGATTCCAATTTAACTGTATTGAATTCACATCAACTTCTGTATAAGTGATGTGTGTGTCATCAGCATACATCCTAGGCTGGCATGAAGTTAGGCAGTTTGGCAAATCGTTGATGTAAGTAAGAAATAAAAGCCGACCAAGAATTGTGCCCTGAGGTACCCCGCATTTAAATGACAAATTCTAGAAAGGGAACCAGTAACGAGACATAGCAAAGCATTAACATTACCTCGATCGATATTAAAAGCCCAGTTATCAATAGCTTCAAGGAGAGCAGTTACAGTTGAGTGTAAAGAGCGAAAAAGCCCGATAGAAATGATATCTTCATTGCTCAAAACATTATATAGTCGGTCATAAGCAATCCTTTCGAAAACTTTAGCTATAACGGAAATGACTAAAATAGGTCGATAATTATTTAGATCTCAAGCATATTACCGTGGTCGAATTTGATTTATAATTGAAGATCGTAAATAAGCAATGCGTTGTAAAGGTTTTTGTATGCCTGCAAACTCCTGCAAACTCGACTGTTCGCCGTACCCCCGGGGGTACTTATAAGAGACTAATGGGGATGTGCCGCTGGATGGGGTCGCATATTCACGATTGGACTGACTATAATGGGCTCGCATTTTCAATGGAGTTACTAGAATGGGGTCGCACATTTTCGGATTACTTGGGGTAAGACACTTCTTCACATTTACGGTTAGAAAACGTACCAGAGTGTTTGTACTGTAGATGAAAAGTAACGTGTTCTTCATTCAACCTAAAAAGTGGGTCAACTCATAAAAATTGAAAGTGACTAAGTTGGGATAGCGAAAATTACATATTTGCCCAAAAGTGACTAAGATGGGGTCTATAATTGACCACAGAAAAGGCTATAATGGGGCAGGGGCTCTCAGAGGCCAGCAGCACATACCCAGCAAAAATTAACCCAAGTACTCCCCCTCCGGGGGACCATACCTGTCTGGCTCATGCAGGAGAGCATTCTTCGAGAAGAGTTGTCAGTGGAAATGGGGCCCCTAAACCCGAAGGAATCCTATAATTTATCAGGTTAGCAAAACAAAAGAAAACAAAACGAAAATGCATCACTTTCGAAACTGCAACTTTCTTCATAACGATTTTGTTGATAATATAACTCACGTATTCTCCATAACTAATTCTAATTCTAATTCTAATTCTCCTTTGTATAAGAAAATCACAAAAGTAGCGCGATGGATTCTGGCCTACAATTGGGCACAAAAATATTTTTTTGCCCAATCAGAGACAAGAATTCGAATGAGTTGCAGAACTGCTTCGTTAAGTGTAGCATTCCAGGGCTTCTCTCGCCCGTTTTTAAAACTTTCGCCGCCGTTTTTCCTGACCCGACTGACCGCCCTTGGGTCTCAGATGATGGGTCACCCCAGAACACCCGGGATGGAGTTGATTTGTATATTGCCCAGGCCTCATTTGCTTGGCCCGCGTTGATCTGGCCCGACCACTTCGTGGAAGCAGTATCGGCCATTTTTGTATTCTTTTCTTCCAGTTTGGTAAAGTCTGCTTGATTATTTTCTCTAGCTGGGAAAGCTTCATCGGTTTCCATATCTAGGGCTGTCCTATTTTGTACGAGCCTAGAGTGTTTACATTGGAGTTCGAATTTCGGGGAAAAAGTGGTGTTAAAAAGGGTAGTGATGGTGGCTGAGATGTCATTTCTTGCCATCCACCCTTTTTATTTGTCTATTATGTTGTATGGAGGGTGAATTTGAGCAAATTATCACGAAACTTCGTGTGAGCATTAAGGACAACAACTAACTACGGAGTAAGTTTCATTGACTTTTATTTGGCATTTCCTACAAATTTTAGGATAGTATTTTCACCCCTTACAAACACTTTAATTTTACTGCTATCGTACTGTGGTACTATCACAGAGCCTGAGTTACCTGTGTTTTAATCGTATTAAAGGAGGATATTGCCATCTTCCCAGTGTGCCTGTTTCGGGAAAATTGTTTTCGGTCTGTGTTATGAAAA
>CALNXI010003794.1:0-19308 GCA_942486025.1 Porites evermanni
TAGGGCAAGCTGAGCCCACATGTGGTGTGGATACCATGACTCGCACTTGGGCTACATTGGTGTGAGGTGACTGTTGTCGTCTCTTTACCATGCGAGTTGGTCCCAAGTATTATTACAGGTATTTCGAGAAATGCTGTCAGAAAAAATGTGCATGCAACAATCCCAAAAGGTAATCGGGATATGATCAATACATTGTTCCTGACACTGTAGCTGTTGAACCTACTTTTGTTGCTTTCTTTCAGCACTTGCAAACATATGTCCATGGCCTCTCTTGTCATTCTTTTAAACTGCTTTGATGAACAGTGAATTCAAAGCCACTCACAATACTTTTTGGGATTGTCACTTGCACTTTTTCCGACAACCTTTCTCGCAATAGCTGTATACAACAGGTAGAACTCTACAGAAGATCAAATGTGCAGTCACTAGATACCGTGTATCATTTTCAGTGGTTGCTCCTGATTTTATGAATAACTGTCTAAATTATTTTCTTCTTTCAGATGCTAGGACTAGAGTAAATTTACCAGAAGTACCTGGAGATCCGCTGTCTATCTACATTAATGCAAATTTTATAAAGGTATAGTTGTTTGATGGTTTTAAGGTACAAAGTTTTGTCTCTCCTAACCTCTCTCTGTTCTTACGTAAAGGTAAACTTGTGGACATAATATATTTCCTGAGTTTTTCCACAACTTGAGAACATTCTTTTCACATAATTGTTGTCCATATATTCACAAATTCAGCGGTTTGTGTTAATGTTATAGAGTAAACTTAGTTTGTTACAGAACTCATTTCCAACCTTCCCCTTCCCGTACCCGCTGTTACTAGCATAATGTACTATTAATTATTTTATTTACCTGGTCTATAATCCTAGTCGCACAATGTCATTACTACTCCTGTTAGCATTCATCTTTCCCAAGACCACAGGAAAAGCAACACAGGAAACTCCTATCTTTAGGACAAAACAGACTTGAATGGATATTTTCCCCTTCAATGCTCTTACTATCGTGACTGTGAACTCACAAGATTAAAATGCATTTCAGGGTTATAAGGGTCGGAAACAAGCTTACATTGCAACTCAAGGTACATGTACCCAGTGGTTTTTTAATTTGATTAATTAGTTACCTATTTCCTCTTAAGTTCTTTTTAGTCTTTAATTTCTTGTATATTTCTTTTAATTTATTATTTTGTTTAATTCTTTTTTTCATTAGTCTGTTATCTCGTCCTCATCCATATTACGATTTTTATTTCACTTATTAGTAAACTGTTAACTTTCGTTAGTTAGTGGCCTTAGTCTTTATTGTTATATTTTGCACACATTGTCCCGCCTCGATGGCCTTGCTAGCTGCACGCAATACTTCTGTAATTTTATTTGTTTATTAATAAAGTGTTGCTGTTGTTGTTGTTGTCTAATTCACCTGTAAGTGTTAACAACATTTTTCTATTGAATTATGGGTTATCTGAATATTTCTGACAACAGACAATAACATTCTTCTTGCAGGTCCTTTATCATGTACAGTTAAAGACTTTTGGAGAATGATTTGGTATCACCAGTGTCCCATTATTGTAATGATTACAAAACTTAAAGAAAGAAATGAGGTATGGCTATGAGAGGCAGTGAAATTAAATTTGTGGTGAACTATATTCATCAAAATTAATAATCTGTTAAATTTCATTACCTTCAAACATGCCATAATACTCCTTGTTGTCCCTCCAAAATTTTGCGTAAGCATCGTTTTCAGAAAAAAATGCTTATGCAATATTTTGGAGGGACAACAAAGATTGTTATGGTATTTTTGAAAAAGGCGTATGTGTAATGAATGTTGGAGATTTGACAATGTGATCTTTTGGCTTAGTGGGGTAAGATGCACTTCCTTATTTGGCCTATGTGAGGATGCACCACTGGGCAGGGCATATCATTACCCTCACAGAAAAATATATTTCTGTGAGGGTAATCCTAAGCAGGGTCTTGTTTTTTTGCAAAGAAACCACAGGGAAAAAAACAGATATTCTGTCAATTCACCTACCACTTAATGGGGATCATTGTCCAGTACATGGTCATAGCTTCATCCTTGTAGCTGACTATAACAATCTTTTACATTAGGTTCCTTTACCTATCCCCTCCCCATTTTGCCAGTCCAGAGGAGGTGGCATGAGCCTAGTCAAAGACAACTGGGAGTCTTTGTCGGGGGTATATGATTGTGTATTTTTTATGGTTAGAGCATTGCTGTCCATGGGGAAAAGAAGAAATCCAGAGTTTAACCAGGGAAGAGAAGAAGCATTTGAGAATGAATGAAACGTGGAGTTAACTTTACAATGCACCTATACGTGGTGTTGTCTCAAACTCATACCACAGCAGTGAGATGTGGGTACTGACAGCACTGCACCAAAACCATTTCCACTGACAACAAGTGTGCTCTTTACTCCGCAGACAAAATGTGAACGATACTGGCCAGATCCAACCTTTAGAATGCAAGAGAAGTATGGAGACATAGTTGTCACATTTGATTCTGCCATAGGACGAGATGGTTATCAGATAACATCTTTGTACATAAGTCACTCACAGTCATTAGAGGCTCCACGAAGGGTGTATCATTACTGGTATACTGCTTGGCCTGACCATGGAGTCCCAGACTCACCAAGACAATTTCTCAGATTAGTGGAAGAAGTACACATTGCACAGGACAGGGAAGATGTGAAAGAGGGGCCTGTGGTAGTGCACTGCAGGTTAGTAACATTATAGCCTCTCCTTTAAATTGTCCATGCCTTTCCTTTGACCCACTGAAATTTTATTTCTTACAGTGCTGGTGTGGGAAGGACAGGCTGTTTTATCGCAGCGAGTATTGGAATTGAACAGATAAAGGTAAAGTCATACTGGCACTAACAATCAATTGGGAGCTTAACAAGTGAGAATCTTGATGGCCTGTGCCATATCCACAAAGTCATATTTGACAAGTTGACATTCTATGTATTTAGGATCCTTTTTAGCTTATTAGGTGGTCTGTTGTAAATCCTTGCATATCAGAACAGCATAATTATTTATTTAACCTCCAAACATCACGTGAAAGCTCTTTACTTCTTAAGTATGAATATAATTAACCATTGGTTGCTGACTGTGTAAAGTTTGCTTGAAGTTGAAAAAAAGCCTCAAGTGGTCTGTGATTAACCATTAGGTTTCATTATTTGCCTTCCATCTGCTTGTTAAACACAGGGCTGTCAGTAAGGACCAGGGGACACTGATTTCCCTCAGATATTTTAAGCTTGAAAACCGGCTACTTTCATAGGAAACAAATAGGCCTTTTGCATTAGTTGATCACATGATCAACTTTGGGCAAAGACGAAAACAGTTCACTTTTGAAAAATTTTGTTAGCATGAGCTGAAAAAGCATATTAAAATTATGTACCCTGTAATTTTCAGCCATATATCTCAAAGTAGCGATTGCAATGGTGGCTGAAAATTTGAAGGATTTGTATGAGAAAAATAACTCTTGCCACCCAGTCATGCATGAATGGTTTGCTATACAAATCCTTGTAAATTCTTAAATTTTAATTTGTTGTTAAATCTTTCCCTTACACATTTAAGGGCTCAAATTGCCTGTTATGAATTCAAAGGAGATTTGAGCCCTGTCACGCTTAAGGAAATATTTCACAACAGTTTCAAATTTTCGAAATTTGCAAAGATTTGTATGGAAAACCATTCATGCGTGACTGGGTGGCAAGAGTTGTTTTCTCGTACAAATTGTTCTAATTTTCAGCAGCTGTTGCAATCGCTACTTTTGAAAATATGGCTGAAAATTTATAGGTTAGCTAATTTTAATATGCTCTTTCAGCTTGTGCTAACAATTTTTTTCAAAAGCAAACTGTTTTTGTGTTTACCGAAAGTTGATCATATGACCAATTAATGCAAAAGCCTATTAAGGAAGATAGAATAAAAAACACTTGGCAACTAAAACTTTTAGTAACAGCCCTGGGAAGAAAGGGGGAATCTGACAAGTGATCACAAACCTCTTCGGATTTTTTCCACAAACCCCTCCAGTTACAAGTTTTTATCGCAGGACTGACCATTTTCACTTACTGTCAAATTTGTCTGCAACTATTAGAAAGAAGATTGTATAGACATTCTCAAGATAGTAAGCCTTATGAGAATAGACAGGTTAGTACTTACAATAATTCTTAGTAAGTAATAATATTATAATTTTTACTCTTTTCCCAGGCTTATCCTGTAGTGGAAACCCACTATACAACCACCTTGTTAGCAAAACCCATTCCTTTTATTTATCAACCAATGACTATCCCTTGGAGTGCCCAGTCGTTATCTTGTGTGCAGTTTTAGGTTTTTAAGTAATGGTAACAGGACTGAGTGGAGTCCAATTCGGTCTGTAATCATACGAGTGATTAACAAAATCGGACGACCACGTAGCGGAAGCCCGATTTGTTTAATCACGAGTATGATTACTGACCGAATTGGACGACACAAAGTTCTGTTACCAATTAATCATAACTTTAACAAAATTTGTGATATAAAAGGCTATTTTTTAAATCAAAACACAAGAAATTCGAAATTTTGTTTTGCTGGCAGTGAAAAAAAAAAGCCATTTAAGTGCGCGCGTGATGGCGCATACTGTCCAGTTACTTAGGCATGATGCATACTGTCCTATTAAACTGTCCAATTAAGGCTGAAATCAGGGAAGTTGATAGCCAATCAGATTTGACAATTTTGTTATGGTTATGATTATACAACAAATAAGATGCCTGGCCTCAGTTGTTTAAAACCTGGATAGCGCTTTACGTGGGACAAATCATTTAGGATGGATAGGTATTAATTTGGGAAACCCCTTTTTTATTACATTATCCACTGGACAGACCTTTATTCAGTGGATAGCGCTATCCACCTTCTGAACTACTGGGGCCTGGTGAGCCCAGTGGACAAGTGAGAAAAGCATTAAAGCGGACAAAAAGGTCAGACTAAATAACGGAAAGTCATCAAAAGTCCATATTTATTGAGGTTTCCATTGATTTATGTAAGATATCTAGCAGTGATAGTCAGTTTGAAATCATACTTGTTATGTAGTGTCAAATTAGGGCCGTTTATAGGAGATTATAGGAACTCCAGGGGCTTCCACTTTTGGCACAGCCAGGCCCTAGACAGAGTTACGCACCCCTGGCCGGCAAACCAGTGCTCTCCAGCCATGAGCCCCCACACCAAGCCAAAGGGACCTCCGAGCTAAATGCCAAGCTCGGAGAGAAGGGGCTCATAGCTGGGAGAAGCCTGAGCCCCTATACACCAAACCTGGAGGCATCCACCCACGCTGAACATGTAGAAACATGCAAAGGCTAAACAAGACCCAAGTGCCAAACATACAGTGCCAAAGCCCCATAAACGCTACAAACACTGTAAAACACCACAAATGTCCAACCCCGATGCCCAATAAACATTATTAATGCTGTAAACGGCACAAGGGTCCAACCCCAATGCCCCATAAATGCTACAAACACTCTAAATGCCACAAAACAACTAACCCGAACGCCTCATAATTGCTACAAATAGCTGTGAATGCCACGAACGTCCAACCCAAACACTCTATAAACAATCCAAACTCTGTAAATGCTACAAAAAGTTCAGCCCCAACACCCCATGAAAAAACTATAAAAGCTATAAAAGGATACTAAAAAACTCAATACAAGTAGTTGTACACTTACGGGCAGACAGACTCCAAAAAGTGCAAAAAACACTATAATATGTTTATAGTACTACTAAAACTATTTACTGCAAAGTACTAAAAGGAATGTGGGTGCCTGGTGTATCCAGGGCCTCCATTGTGGTCAGTCAGGCCCTAGAATCCTCTCCCATGGCTGGCAAATCCCCACTACCCATCCATGGCCCCCCTTTCCCCCTTTCCAGGCACCTGTCACACTGATGCATGATGAATCTGTGGAAAGAGACAGGGTAGGGTTGAGGGGGAACACTAAAACAACCGCTTCACTCTAACGCGACCGCCACAAAACTGCTCAGTTTGATACTCCTGCCTGTGACGAAGCAACAACGTTCCGTCTGAGTTGTGAGTTTGACCATTGGCAGGCGGAGACTGCTAAGCCCGCGGCGGACAACTTGTTAAATTTCCCCCAAACACCGCTAGAAGCCAACAACGCTTGCCCTGAGGAAAACTAGGTAAACCAACAAAACCAGATGAAACGATCGCACAGTAAACCGACTGCCTCAATGCTGAAACAACTGCTACACAAATGCTCAACGAAGAACTCAAAGGTCCTAGCTGTGTACAAAGCTACCACATGGACCACTTGACTGCTAAGCTCGTGAACCACTTGACCGCTAAGCAAGTGAATACAAAACCACAGTCGTTCCGTCTAATGATTACAGGACCGACAGGCTGTTGTAGAACTTTCGAACCATAAAGTTGCAGACAAAACACCCAAGCGAAAACCATGGCCATGCTAATTAGGAGACAAATGTCCCTCCAGGATTGTTGGCCCAAATTGCGAGAAAACAATGATTGCACAAAAGCCAAGCATAGCCCACGACAACAAAGAAACAAGCGGTTGAACAAACAGCAAAACAGCGAGAATCAGATGATAAACGAATGATCCAGAGGCTAAACGAAGAAGTGGCCACCAGGAATCACTGTACTGAGCACGTGGAGGTGATGCAAGCAAGACTGACCGCACTTGAGCCAAACCACCGACTGCTGACCACGCCCGTGCTCCTTGTTGTTA
Organism: Porites evermanni; assembly: GCA_942486025.1. Lineage (NCBI taxonomy): Eukaryota > Metazoa > Cnidaria > Anthozoa > Scleractinia > Poritidae > Porites > Porites evermanni. Next base: position 6,727 of record CALNXI010003794.1, read on the forward strand.
ACTGTGTCAAATTAAATGGCCCTATTGTGCCTCCATCTTGTCAATACAACCATAATGATTTATCTGTGGCTCAGAGGGGTTCCACAGAGTGTTATTCTTACCCTAATCATAGTCGATCACTCATACATGGAAGAAAGTCTTAGAGTTTCCTTGTCATCAGCCTTGTATACATCTCAAGACATGACAAATACTGTGTAACTACTCATTGTCAAGAGGTTCGTAAAGTTTTATAAGTGTCTAACATTTTGTTTGTTTAAACCTTCAGGGGAGGAATGGTTGAAAATGATCCACAATATGAACTTGTATACCAAACGCTTCATCATTACTGGACAACTCGTACAGGGAGTGAGGATGACTCACATGACATTGCTTTAGAGGCAATCTTCGATGAATAGTCAGCTAATTTTGAAACGATTGATGGATATACAGATCAATAATAATCTTACATGCTGGTCATGGGAGAATAATAATTTAAAGGCTGCATCATTGAGTCTGCAATCAAGTCAGTGTTTTGACCACTGCTATTCAAGATGCGCTTAATATTGCAAGATTATTTAACCAGCAGATTATATAGACAAACTAAATTCGAAATTTATAACCTTATTAAGAAGATTTAGGACCATCAGCTATGTTTATTATCAACTTAAATTGAAGGCGAGTCTTCAAAGCACCTGACCAAGTTGGTTTGTTTGGAAGTAGTTCTGCCTGGTTTTATGTTAATTGGAGGCTTCCCTTGCAGGACAAGGGAACAACAGAGACCTGTTGAATACAGGAAATATAGACTGACTTCACTGGCTATGACTCAGAACTGCATTGTTAATTTACCATTACAGATGACTCAAGTTTGAGATTATTGTTATTTATGGATTGATGAGAAATTATTTCAAGAACCGGGAGAAAGAGACAAATTTACAAGGTGCTTTTTAAACATTTGTTGGTTGGAAGAACTGAAAACAAGGAGGCTTTGTGGGCATGTCCAACTGACTTGTGGAATTCTTGCCTTCTTAGGATACAAGGAGGTTTTTGCTACATATTTTAAATCCAGAGTGATCACACCTCTGTTTAATGTTACTGTTTGTATCAATGGTATTCGTGACAGGAGATTTTAGACACTATATTAAGGTGAATTATTTTTTCATTCTTCCCCATCATCACTACATCACTACAGGTGCATTCTGCTCTTATATTTTGCAGAGAAGTGCAATAATGCATTATAAAATAAAAGGACCTCACACTTCTTAGTTTACTGAGCATCAATGCTTTAAAATTACTTTATTTTGAACTTGTATTGCATGGATCCTGGTTTACTGTTGGGACTATAACAAGTTACCAATATAAATGTACTTAATTTACTCAAATAAGTGCTGCCCAATTTAGCCCTGATATGATGACAATCAAAATAATTATTATTTTAGTTTAATAAAGAAAATTATAATACTGTAGTTAAAACAATTCTTTGTGGCATCCATCTTTCAAGTAAGCGCGGCTCTTGAATTTTAGGTTCCACTTTTTAGATGTTAAAAATTGGAGAGTAATGACCAAGCCGCAGTTGTTCAAAAGGTAGATAGTGCTATTCGCCGGGTAAATCTCCATCCATTGGATAGCGCAATTGGTTTCCCTAATACTTACCCACTGGATAAAGATACATCCTGTGGATAGCGCTATCCAGCTTTTGAACAGCTGGGGCCAGGGTGAAACATCAAATACATCCTTAAAGTGAGAAATTATTACAAAGTATTTATCAGATTAATATTATATTGTACAGAATTATTACTGAGGGATTTTATGAAATTCTTCTATCAACGTAACTTATTTACCCCAAGTGATGTATATGGATTATGTTAACACAGAGAATTGTCAAGGAAGTTTGTATTTAATTTATTTTGAATAATATTAATATTATTGTTATTATCATTGTGTGTATAAAATATGGATTCTGAACCTGCAGCATTAAATTGGAAATATTGGTGTTTAGTTTTTAATGCCAGTATAATAATTGTACAAGTAAGTTGCTGTATTTTTTTGTCCAGTTTTGTCTTACAAGTTGCTTGACTTGTAACTGGACCGTACAGTTAACACTGTTAACTTCTTCTTCTTCTTTATAATAAACAATCTAGTGTCAAATTAGTGTGTGCAAGGAAATGATAAATGCAAAAAGACCAAAAGTTAATTAAATTACTCCGAAGAACCCTTACTTAAGAGACATTAACTTTTTAGGTGACTATTTTAAAAATAATATATAAGTTCATTCCAAGATGGTACACAAGATTGTTTCCTTAAAATGTTTGGGATGTTACCAATCATGTCTTCTGAAGTGATCCACCATGCTCAAACAAGAAGCATTAAAATAAACTGTTTCCTAATTTCACGGGAAAAAATGCTTCTCATGTCCAATGTTCCTGCTAAACTTCATGTTGAGCTCCTTATCATCAGGTTGCCAAGTATATTCTGAGATAACGGTAGCCAAAAATTATTTTCGGGCTTAGGGTTTGAAAGCTGTTTGGAAGCTGTTATAATTTCGGTTAGTAACTTATCTATCTTGTAACTTTGTGCAGAAAGAAAAGAAAGGAACCATTGTGAAATGACCTTTTCCTTCAAAAATGACATGAAAAGATATTAATACTGTCCTAAAAAAGTGATACTCTTGGATTAATAACCTTAAAAATATGGCACTGGTAAATAATTTTGACTGTTTGATTTTAGTTTACACTGAATATTTATATACTTCCTTAACTGTAAATATTTTCTTTCTGGCGCAAATTATTTGAATTAGTTTTGGATATTTGGGCACTGCTTTGTATATTGCATACAATGTACATGAAAATAATGAACTAGAGGTTTTTAATGAGATACCTTTAACCTAGATGTATTCTTAAAACCATGCTTTCACTTTTATGCTGGATAAAACATGGCATTATCTGTGACAGGCCAAACTGTAACAACTACCACTTTGTCCTAGTTGCTAGATGTGATGTTATAACAGGAATGTTGTAACAAACACCTCTCAAGGAATCTTTTTTAAAAGAAGTGCAAGTGTAGGTCATATCTTCCAAAAAAAAAACACTTCTCAGCTCCACACTGATCTGCACCCTGCCATGCAAATACATGTAGACCACCTTTAAATATAGGTTAGTTTTTGTTCCCACATTTTACCATACACATGCCAGTATATTAGGCTGGAGGTCACCTCTGCCTTTAAGGCCCAACTACAACACAATATTTCTCGATTATTTCATGAACTTCGTCACACATTTTGTATCTCACAGCGGCCATGTAATGTCTATTTTATTGTTTATTTTGTCTGAACACCAATGAAACACCAAACCATTTCACTTCAAAAACGCACCATATTATGTAACCATAGCAACAGTGATCTTTTCACATTTAAAGATAACATTTCGTGTGAAAAGTTATCATGTTTCCACACTAAAGGTCACCTGGTATATCACTGATGTTTATATAATGAAAATTTTTATTTGTCTTACTTGGCTTATATGCCTGTTAACAAGAGAGACCAACTCAAATCATCTTTACCTGAATCTCATGAGCTCCAAGTGTAATTATTGCAGCGCAAACAGAAACAGGCTGATACTACTGTAGCTTAATTGCTTAATTAAAGACTTTTAACCCACTGCAGGTTCAGAAATAGTAAAGTCGGTCTTATTGAATTAACACCAGAAGTAGGTAACTCCTTCAATTTTCAGTTACATTTATCATTGATGGATAAGGATATTATTATTACAGTTACCATGTAACTAGAGAGGGTACAAATGGTACAATGTTGAAGAAGATGGGTTTAACATGCGATGAGAGTTAGAATAAAATTATCAGAGTTGACAGACTCAGTTTCATTGTGACATAGTTGTTTTTGTAAAGCTCTTATTTATTCTATTTAAATCGTTGCCTTGGTAACCATGACATTCCATGTGTTGCAATATGCAGCTTTATGTTAGATGTCCCATCTTTGTGTATCCAGTGGTTTTGTTCAGTGCGATGTAGCAAAATTCATCGTACTTCTACAAAACTGTCAGCATTGCAGGATAACCTACCCCGTAATCATTTGAATACTTTATGTTGTTCTAAGTAAAGGGAAAAAATTCTCTAAATATCACCCCTGATTTCATTTCTCCATTTCTTCGAGATTACTACAATACTCAATTTGAGGTTGGATTTGAAACCGGGCTGGTATTGGAATAAAAGAAGACTCTGGGGATAAGGTTGGGTTCGGTACTGTTTCAAAATTTAATAGACTGTTCACAGTCCCCTATTTTTAGTCTCGCTTGCGTAAGCTGCGAGAATCATAATCTGCAAGCCGTTTTTCTTGGTATTAGGATACAAAAGTGCGGTTGGGGTCCCAGGCGTTCCTAGCGGAGACCGTAGAAACTGGAAATAAGAATCGTTGCGTGACCGAACTGTGGCAGTTCTTGCGAAGAAAGCTTAGGAAAGGTTAAATGAGATTTAGAGCTTTTCCGGAACGGGTCGGTCCACGAATTCTATCGCGTGAAAGAGTTGATAACTTTGGAACAAGTAAACACTGCAGTGGTCCAAAAAAAAGGAAAGCCTAACTGGTCTTCTACCTCCGCTAACCTTCATTTACCTCCATCAGCCTTCATCTTCCTCCATTAGCCGTCATTTACCTTCATCTACTTCCACTAGCCTTAATTTCCCAACACGCACCTTCATTTACTTCTATTAGCCTTCACTCACCTTCATCTACCTTCACTAACCTTCATTTACCTTCGTCTACCTTCACCTACCTTTACTAGCCTTCATTTACCTTTACCCACCTTTATCTAGGGGAAAAGTTCTATCACCGGAGATTTGGGAAAAAAATTATCACCAAAACCAAATCACTCATGCCCCCCCCCCCCACCCCCCCCCCCCACCACCACCAACACACCCCCCCCCCCCTACCCCCCACCCCACCCCCCCCCCTCCCCACCCCCCCCCACTCGCCCCCCCCCTCTCTTCTCGTCTCTCACCCCTCTCCCCTCCCCCCCTCCCCCCTCCTCACCCCCCCCCCCTACTCCTGCAACTCTCATCNTACAAGCTTCACTACTTCGTCTCTTGCCAGCCCCCACGCAGTTTTCGCGCGACTTTTCTTGATTCGTTTCCCCTACCATCTTCACTATCTTTGAGCCTGGAACTGGCTAGACTTAGGGGTTACAAGTCCAGGATGGATGTATTGTCACTTGTCTGCTACAGATGCTATGATCATGATACTTTGTAGAGCTGTGGGAAACAGATAAACTGCAAATTATCATGCTTCATCTCTGGCTAGTTAGGTATTTTAATCTTGTGTTTTGGTTTTGATTCTTATTGCCAACAAGGCAACCTCGCTTCTTTGCTCGGTTGCCTCGACGACAGATTCATAATGCCGCGTAATGTGGGCAAAAACTCTCAAATTCTGCGAAACCCTCTAAAAAATTTGCATTTTTGACCATATTTGGGTGTAAGTAAGACCCCATATTTGGGCTGTGACGTCATGGTCTTGTATTTACAACTCGTGGTTCGAGTGTGCAGCTGTTCGTTGTCTGTTCAAGAGGACCTATTAAAGAGGTGAGCAAGCTTTAATACGATTTCTAGTGTGAAAGGGCAATTAGTGCTCTGGTTTGCTTTATAACTTGCGTTTAAAGCAACAGCTGATCAAGGAATAGGGGTTTACGCTCCAATTTTTGTCAGAACCAGCTTGTTCTTCGCAGCTCGATTACGTTGAGGTAGCGTGTTCGCTTCTCGAATCTGCCAGAACAACCAGGGTTTCAGTGTTATCTTTCCTTCGTAACTTTTATGCGGTAGCTAATCAAGGAATAGGGTTATATTCTCAAAACTTTTATCAGAACCAGCGTGTTGTGCGCAGTTCGATTTACATTAAGCCAGTCCTCACCTCCCGTGAGGAATGCAACGCATTTGAGGACTCTTTGCTTTTTTAGAATTTATTTTTGCCTTTCGAGAGATTTTTGTCAACCTGGGGCCGGTTGCTCGAAGCCTGGTTAGCGCTAACCGTTCGTTAAGAGGTATCAAAATGTATAGGTTTCCATGGTATTAAACGCTGGTTAGCACTAACCATGCTTCGAGCAACCCGGGCCAGCATGTTCTTTTGCAGTTCGATTTACATGAGACAACCCTAAACTCCCGTGATTTGCGCACCTTTTGTTTTGAAGACCACATTATGAATCATTTATATGGTCTTATATGCCTCTCGAGAGACTCTTTGTCCTGTGCCACTCGCTCATTAGATCTATGTATTTTATTCAAGTTTATATGTTTATACGTCTGATACATTTCGCCCCATTCTGGCGCTTTCCACACACTTTTCTTTACACCAATTTTTCTAATATATTTTTTTAATTCCTGATGATGCCGTTGATCGGCGAAAACTCGGAATTTTATTTTTATTTTTCACTTCAGCAGTCAAAGGCCTCACTTGAACTATATTTTACTTTCTAACGTTTATAGTTTTGAATTTCCATAAAACATAAGCGCTAACTTGCTCTAATTTACCAACAAAGCTTCGAGCCATGTTGTTATTGTTTAATAGAAGTGAAAGCCTAGAATGTGCCGAAGTTTAATTTTTTTGAGTTGAGTGCCATCCTTTTCTATAGCGGAATCTATTGTAAACCTCTTAAATTATGTAACACATCGCGAAGATCAGGATAGGCACATTCCACAAAAGATAAACGAATTCGCCTCGTTGGCCAAACGACGGTTTCCTCCTAATTGCATTGAAGACTCTTTTTAGGCTATCCGGAGTACTGTTAGGTCTCCGGAAATGTATTCTAAAAAAAAATTATATCTGTTCGGTCATCCTAGGGCAACTTTAGTCTTTTCGAAATTACAAGGGATTCAGTATCATTTTCCCGAAAATTTTAGCTGCAATTTAAAGTTGTACGACAGTGAAGTGAGAATTTTTTCTGATTCCTCTCTGCATCGCATTTTCGATTCCGAAAATTTTAGGCCTCTTTCTTCACGAAACGGAAATATAGTTTAACCTGGTGAGTGAAATAGGAAAAATTAAACTAGGGAATTTATTAGGTAAGCCTCGAAAATTGTACATGAATGGAACGGTCATTTAAAAATTCTTAGCCTTCCTGAGACTATAGACAATTCTAGGCAACTTTTCCTTCTCCGAACAAATATTTCACAGCAAACGGTCGTTGGGTACCCTTGACTTGCCGGAAGGTACCCCTAGTTGATTTGAATTTAATACTTGTATTGTTATTGATTTAATTTTAATGTGTTACCATTTTGAGTGTCGTGCCCCCCCGGGGGAGGACTCCGCATATGAAAGAGTTGGGGAGGTCTTCGTCTCGCTTAGGGGTGTAATTTCGGATTTTGGTCTCACTTAGGGTGTTCTGGGCCAAACGCCATCATGTTTAGCCGTCAAGTTCTCATTTAGGGTTGCACGCGAAAAAATATAAAAATATATATTTGATATGTATATTTTTAATTCGTTTTATTTACTCCATTCATATAATCCAAGTGTCTGTGTTTTAACATGGTCTCTTTTAGGGGTCCAAAAAAAGCTTGGGCCACGCCCAGATCGGTCGTCTCCTTTAGGGGTTTAATTCAAAATTTCCGACGAGCATCCCCACCCCGTCATATGCAGAGACCGCCCCCACCCCGGGGGGGTCGCGCCTGTCAACTAGAAACAGGAGCTAAATGCTTTTCCACTAAAAACAAAGCTTTAACACCGTATTATTAAGCATTTTAGGGAAAATTAAAACAAACTAGGCAGTGCTCTTGATCGGTAACCATCCTTTTAAGAAACCATACGACATGCAACAGTGGAAATATGAATTAAACATCAAAACTTCACATTGTACTATTAATTTAATATACATTGAACTTCATACATGTTGTTTCGGATACTTATATTATACCAAGACATTTCTCATGGTTCTTGTTGACCAAATGATTCTTATTTAAACTGTGAGTAAACCTTGTTATATCCATGACAAATTATTATTTTACAGAGACATTGTCTGGCTCTAACTTTCAGTCTAGCTACAGTTGTAAAGAAGGGCCAACTCTGTGACCACTCAAATGAATCTCTTTGAAGGCTATTTTTGCAAAGAACTTACGTTTTGCAGTAATAATCCCCAAAGTAAAATTAGAGTTTTTATTAATTGACTGCTGAAACTCTTGGGGCCTGAAATATTTTGACATTAATACTGCCATAAGGAATAAATTTAGGATTAAACTTGTGAAAAAGAAATCACTTTTTTTTTTCAAGAACAAAAATAACTCTTACAAAAATAAATAAATAACTGCCAATCAAAGCATTTTAAAGATCAGTAAAACAGTTTGCTGGCTGACATAGCAGCTATTTGCTGATAACAATCTGTATCATTTTTTTTCTGTGAGCTCCGATATTAATTACAATATTATTACTATCAAATTTGATTTGATTAAAATCATCCACAGGGCATTTCTCAGTTTTATTGAAATGTTCCTAAATCTATAGTTTAATACTATAATCACAAGAGTAACAATAGATAAATATTTTATATTTGTTGTTATTTGCAAGTATACTCAATCTATTAGTGAATATAGAAAAAATGTAATGCTAAGATAAAATGGGAGGTTGTCTCACTTCCAAGATATCTGCCAAGAAAAAAAATTCAAATTAATACAAGGTAAACTGACAAATCAAGTTTTTTACATGTACATCGTGGCCTACATTTTTTTAAATATGTCCTCTGAAAAATAACACACAAAGTAAAATTTCTCTTCTAGTAAAGTCTCCTTCTCCACTCAGGTGTACTTCAGATGAGTAGGTAAGCAGTCTCTGTTCTGAGTTGTTACGATATGCACTGAAGTAAGAGGCAAATCCACTGGGGAGGGTCATGGGAATTACCACCCCCCTCTCCCCCAGCACTCATCAGAACATAGATTATTTTTTAATATTTGTCTAAGTGCTTGAAACCGAAATTGCTAATACAAAGGATCACATGTTTATTCAACTTGCAGATAACTTTGAATCTAACTGTAAGATATGCATATTAGGCACAGGCCTGTTCTGATGAAGTTTACTCGTCTTTGTAAATAAGAATGGGGAGGAAGAGTAAACTTTTGACTAGTTTGGATCAGCCAAAGTGTAATAAGGTAAGAGAACAATTTTTGTTTGCTTTTTAATAACTCTAACACATGATAATCTGAAAACCACTGTCAGTAGGTATTGTATGCAAAACAAGTATGCAGTACATACATGTTTTACGATTCATTCTAACTTTGCCCGTAAAATATTGTTGATATAATTTGTCATTATGAAATTTTATGTATGGGAGAATGTCATCTTCAATTTTTACTAAGACTGTGCCTTTCCTAGGTAAATATTTGACAAAGTGACACCCATTACGTATTTACCTAGGGTGCTTAACATTAATCAGAACTGACCAGCCTACTGATAAAGAAAATTCCACTGTTAGTTACATCTGTCCAGCCTCTATTAGATTCTAATGATACTATGCACAGCATGTCATCAAGTTTTTAGCGAACACTCTTAAAAAGGCTTTGTCTTTTTCAAAATGACTTGTCTGGTTGGGTATTTCTGTCTTATGGTATGCATCCCTAAACTGTTGACAAGTACTTGGTGATAGTTTCTGAACTCACCTTTCATAATTTTGTTCCATGGGAGTGTTACATAGGTTAGGTAAGCAGATAGTGCAAGACTGCTTAAAGGTTTTTTTCTGTGTGATAACAAAATATAAAATTATATTATTCAGTCCCAAAAATCAGTAAAAAGGTTAAGAAAGTGGGAAAGAATATTATTATAAAATAACGCACCTGAATTTCATCCAGTGTTGTGAAGATGACGATCCTGATGATAAATAAAAACAAGAAAGGAATTTCAATAATTTATTATCAATAAACATTATCAATATTATTATTTCTATTATTTTTCAAAACTCAACTCTTGTAACAACTTTTGACATTCAACAACTTTTTATCCCTGATAATGAGGCTGAAAACATTTAAATGTCAAATAATAGTACTCTTAATTTTTCTTGTTAATGTTGGCTTCATTAAAAAAACTAATACGGGATCACCTGAAAGATTATAGGTAGGTTGGATAAGACAGGGAGAATGTAATGTTGACCACAAGAGTTGGCATAGTCCAGAGCATAGAGCAGAATAGAAAAGCATTTTTCTGCTTTTAAAAGATAACAAATTACTTTGAAGGTCCAGTGATCATCTAAAACTGCAGTCTAAGTTACTTCATTTAAATGACTGATCCATAGTTTCAGTAAACAAAGTCTAAAATCATTGGACCCTAAGATTTGTCTTCTAACCTGGCCTATAAGCCTTCTTGATGCTGTTTACAGCAAAAAAACGTTTCGATATCATGCTTGGCAAACATTGAAAACTGCATTGAAGTTGGTTAAAATAAACAATGTCTAAACTCTGGTTTAAATATAAGAAGAACCTTTCTTCCTTTTGTCTGAGCTACAATCAGGGTTTCTTTTTATGCCATCACAACTCCTTGTCCATCTGGGGTCAACACCTTTTATTTCAACCCCACAATAGCACTTTTCATCTGGAATGTCGGGCACGTCTGTCCAAGTCGGTGAAGGTGACGATGCCATTCTCTCTCCACAGGCAGCACATGTTCTCCTGCAAACAAACAAAATCATATTAATCAGTGGGTGAGTGCACCTGTATAACAAAGCTGATCAGAAGTTGTTTCATTTTGATGTACACTGTCTATCAGGCCATATTACTATTATATCATTGTTAACACTGTCCTGGCTGTCTGCTGAGGCATGATAAGTCTGTTTTAAGGTTAATTTCCAAGCATTCTTCAACTATCATAAATTTTGCATATGATAACCAACTTAGAATGGAGTGACAACTAAATTTGTCTAAAAGTTCATGTCAGTAATACATTTATGGTTTGAGCATTACTGTACCAGTCATTATTTTCCATTTCTTCTAAGCTAGTCCTATCATCCACAGTCCTCTGTTGAGTGATTGCCATCTCCGCATGTCCTTTACCGCCAGGGCCTTTCATCTTAATAAATTCCACATTAGTAGGCCCTCTCCACCACCCCAATGATACTTTGCGGGCAACTTTACTGGCTACACTGGCCTAAACAGAGACAATAAATTAATTTTTCAAAACTAAAACTGAACATTAGCCCAAAGCCAATATAAACAAAAGTAACAAAAATTAATGTACAGGTGAACCTCCATTAAGCGGCCACCCCCCTCCCCCCAAAGTACCAGTCAGTGGCCGCTTAACTGAGGTTGGCCGCACAATGGAGGTTTGTCATAGATTAGCATAATCTTTAGCAGAAACATTACTTTAGTTTGAAACAAATATGCAACAAGAGCAGCATTACTGCTCCACAATTGGTCATCAACTGTTAAGACTTTATTTTTATTCATCATATCTTACAAAGAAGCCAAACTAAGTGTATCAAGTGCTTTATGGCCACTTAATAGAGGTGAAAATGATTGAAAAACCGCTTATGGGATGGCCAAAAGGTGGCCGCAGCCACCTAATAGAGGTTTAACTCCCCATTCTTTCCTACTATTACTTTGGAACTTTGGTTACAGGCCACTTAATAGAGGGTGGCTGCTTTATATGTGGCCGCTTAATGGAGGTTCAACTGTGGACTTTCTAATTTTTCAGTCTCTTTGAGTTTTTGTGACCATTCGAATGAACCTCTTTGATAGTACTTTTGTAGGTATGTTACAGGTCAAAATTAAATTCAGATAAATTTTTAACCTTGGTTGATTCTCAATTTCCTTTGTCTCTTAGCCTTAATTTATGATTAATTAGGGATAGGAAACAAGGGAAATTGAGAATGAACCCTGGTTAAAAAAATTTATCTGAATTTAATTTTAACCTATAACATGTACAACTCCCAAACTTGATCAACAGTACTGGTACAACTCTCACAAACAGTCAAACCTCCACAACTTCCATAACAAACACAACTCCCACATTTAATCTTTTCTGGTTGCTTAAGACATTTAAAGGACTTTTGCTTGTAACCTTCTTTTTTATTGTAACCATAATGTCCCCAGTGGTTGTCATGCTCCTTGTGATCACCCTGGGGCCAAGTTTAGTTATTGTTTTCAGACTCTAAAACAATGGCTAAATTAAGGGACACAATACAAACTTCTTCTTGATGAAACTCTTTTTTAATATAATTTAAACTTTTTTCATTTGTCAGAATATGAACACCATGTAGTAACAATAATACACTGTAGCCTGGCAACAAAATACATTCAAGGAGAACATCCCCACTCTATCCAGCAAGTGTACTTACTCGACTATCATAAACCTTCTTGAGTGACTCATATCTTATTGATCCTAAGAAGATGACTCCTTCAACTGATTCAGTCTATAGAGAGAAAAACTCCATCCCATTATATAAAACTATTGAATGAGGTAATTTTTTAAGCCACATTAGATGGGACTCCCACTTCAGGAAAGTTTTCAATTACAGACTGATATGAGTGAATGTATAAGAAAGGGGTGCGAGAGATGCTTTAATTAGCAGCAAGTCAGATATAAAGGTACAGGTTTGGGTCCTGGGGTCATGTGCAGTTTTTTTTTTTTTTTTTTTTTAA
>CALNXI010003794.1:19338-32397 GCA_942486025.1 Porites evermanni
AGATACAAGAGTATAGAATGTAAATAGAATTATAATTGATATTAAGTAATGTGTTTCAAAAAGTGGAGAAAAAAGGAAAGAGTAGTATATAGGTGTGCTGGTTGGGGTTCTGGGGTCATGTGCATTTTTTTTTTTTTTTTTTTTTTTAAACTTCATAATTATGATCTCCTAAGTGTATTAATGATACCAGTGACAGTGGAGAAACAGCGCAATGGACCTGTATCCCATCCTAGGAGAGACGGGATGGTAATACTCCACAGTACCTTATTTCCCAGAAACTAGGTTAAGTTCTACTCATGTGGTTGCCATGCATGTGCCTCTGATATAAATTAAAGGATTTGAGTGATTTAATATGTTTAAATTGAAATTGACACAGTTAACAATAGGAGCAATAGTCTTGTCAGTAGCATAAATTTCTTAAGCTTTTGTCCATTTTCATCTTGGGTGTCAAACTGAAAGTGGGGACACGTAAAGACGATTTTCGCACCTTATCTTTGGCTACTAACTCCACACACACCATTTCATTCTCTTGAAGTGCAAAGTCTTTGAATGTCTGAAAAGCAAGAAGCCATACTAAGTGAAAATTAGTATTTGGAGTTTATTAAAGTCAAACCAGATGTTCTTTTGATGGCAGCCTTGCAACCCTCCATAGCAATGCTGGTAATCAGTCAATTATTGACAGTTTGCATGGAGCAATTTCCCAGTTGCCTTGAACAACTTGCTTGCTTCAGTTTTGAATTTGCTTTGTGTCAGTTGAGAATTTTCTTACTGGTGTTCTTGGCAGTCAAAGATAGCTCAGAATATTACCTTGTTAGATCAATAGTGCTGTCACTTAAACAAAGAAATAGCTAGGCCAAATCTGATTTAACAAAATTTTAGAAAACATGAAGATAATAAACAGAGAGAAACTAAATAAGCAGAATATCTACAATGTTCTTTTCCTCCACAAAAAGCTTCCTAAATCCTATACAAGAGGGTAAGTGATATACTTAAAACAGGTATACAAACTTACTTCTTCAAAATTGTCTAAAATAAAAAATATGTTTGGATAAGAAATTTCAGCAGAACTCCCTTTCGTGTCCATTCTGAAAAAGAAGTACCCGGTAAAAAGAATTGAGATTTACAAAAAGAAATTCACTACTACAATTATGTTGTAGGTCAAATTAAATTCACGTTAATACTTTCCTTTGTATCCTACACTTTATATTCAAGATAATGAAAATAACTAGCTAAAGTATTTTGAGAAGTAACACATGAAAACCAAAGAACTTTCAAAACACAGTAGATCCTCAGTAGAATGATATTTAAAAGGCAAAATCACAAGTGCAAATACCTTGATAATAACCAGGTATAATCTGATTACATTTTAAAACCACTATAAGACAGTTAAGTGCTTATCCTTGTATAATACAGGCTTGGGTACTGCGTCACATTTTGACTTTTCTCATAAGATATGGTTAACCAACGCAAATTTCTGCGCCAAAAGGCAATTTGTAACCAGTAAAAAAAGGATGTAACAAATGCAGAACATTGAGGCACATGCACAAGCACACAAACAAAAACATAAGAAGTCACACAGTATACCTGTTGCAAAAATCTACGGGCAATATTAGTCACATAATAGAAATATTGATTGAGTCTTATTCCCAGGAAAAATTACCCGTCACCAAGAAAAGCCTGATGCAAGAAAGCTACCCTTGCAAAATGAATTTCTAGCATTCTGTGAGGTTGGACTCATTAATTAATGTGAAATTATTTTGGCAGTCAGGATTGACTTAATACACAACTCCATGACATACTGGTTACAAGCTGTTGGCAAAAAAATAATTGTGACCACATTAAGTTGTACTCTAACCTCCGTCTGTTTGGTGAGGCATACACTTTCTGTGAAGATACAATTTTCAGCACAATAATATTAATAGCATCACATTACCCATATATATACTGTATAAAATGCTAAAAATCTAAGTACATTGGTTTGGAGTTAATACAGTAGAAAGTTATTTTAATAACTATGATTAAACAAGTTTGCAATGCCACTGGTAACCAACAGCGATTCCAATCTTTCTGCTTAAAGCACTCAAAAAATGATGACACTCCCCAATCATATAGTCGCTTACGTGAGCCCATTCTTGCAAATGGCCAGCTGTAGTTGCAAACACCTATTTCACTTATTTTCTGAAGGTTGCTTACAATAGTTTATTTTTTTGAGGGATAAGGTACTTTTTGAAATACATCAGATTTTGTGATACCAGCATTAGTTTCAATCCTCAAATATTAGCAAATTATACTGACCTGTGATATTCTGCCCAAAACTCTCATCTCTTTCTCTTGAGGTTTTGTGCAAACTGCACATGTCAGAGTATATTCAAACTGAGGAAAAAAACAGAATAACATTAGAGCACATACTTCATATGATGGTTCTACAATTTGATGAAAATGTATGAGGTTACACTAATAGTCCTGATTAATACCAGTGGTTATGAACTGTTTAAGCCATGTATATTTACCCAGTGAGCAGTGGTTTATCCAGGCCAGACACTATGCCACAAAGAAAGGGAAGCCACTCAGCGTTCCAGATAAGAGACGGGTCTCAGGTCAATGACCCGACAAAGAAGACTTCTTGACCCAACAAATGACATATAAGTATTAAGTTAAATATCGCGAACAAAAATTAGCGCATGGTCTTGGTGACCCCTCATATAGTTTTCATGACCCTTTGCTCGAAAGAATTAACTGGAACACTGCCACTGCGACCAACTGTTCCCTTTCCCATCAACTATGAGCATGCATGTGATACCTATGTCAAAACGTCTAATGACATCACTTTCTCTTGTTTTGCGAGAAACACTAAGGGACTTTTAGATCCAATGACGTGACAGCAATGAGAATGTAAAAAAAAACAATAGGTTTAATAAGAAAAACAACAACTTTGCACACAAATCACACTTTTTTGCTACTGTTTTTGCCATTTTTGCGCAACTACAACGTGAAAATGGCCAATTTCGCATTATTTTTATGGAGAACGTAAACAAGCAACATCAAAATCTTATTTCTCTTTGTGAGCCTGGATATGGTTCCTAGGAATTCAACTCCAGTTTGGTTCACCTACAATCAACAAAGTAAGTGGGTAGGAATAAAGCACAAATTCACAGCTGGCTCACGTTTCGGCAGCAGTTATAAGCATAAGCAAATGTGCAAGAGCCTTAACTTGTTTTTAAACAGGCTTTACCGGATCAAAGTTAATTTATTCGTCCATGGTGCTGGACAGCAGCTGATCAAAGAGGCAAATGGTTGTTTACAGTGATTTCTCTCCCTTAAAAGTGTAGCGTCCAACCAGAAACCACTGCTTGCAGGGTATGTGTATTATGCCATAAAATAAAACTTAATGTAGTTAACAACAAGAAACAAGGAGCTGCATCTTCATGTTGTTGCTCATCAGTCAATTTGGTAGTGCAAATGCAGCCAGACTTGCTTGCATTGACACCATGTGCTTGTTATAGCACCTTCTACATGTAACAGCCTCTGGGCTTTGTTCAGGTTTTGGATCTTGCATACTTTTTCCACCTATTAGTCAGTGTGATACTGCCTGGTTCTTTTAGTGGGTTGGAGTGGGGATTATAGCTGAGAGGTGTAGATTTACCCACCATGAGGGTGTAACTCTATATAGGGGCTGCCGGTGACAAAAGTGGAGGCCCCTGAATATCCTAGGCACCTATACATACCGTCACAAATCAACACAGTTGTTAGTTGCAGGGTTACCTCAGACTCAGTTTACAACCGTATTCATGAAAGTTATATGTAAACCCATTGAGAAGTTTGAATTTCAACATCTGAATAGAGTAAGTAACCCCAAAACAGAGTATGGATCTCCTGTGCAGTTATTAGTGGAACTTACTTGATGTAAAATTAAGTTGAGATAAACAGACTCCTCCCAGTCAATGCTTGGATCACCCAGACTAAAACAAAACAATTCAATGATAATACTAAAGAAAAAAAACCTACCATAGGTTGTCTAAAACAATTCTCTGATAGACTTGCTAACTAGAACATGTTCACACACAAAAGAAAAAGTACAAAAGGTACAGGTCAAACTATTAATATGATTTACATTGTGTCAGCTTTGTTATTGAATACCAGAAGGTTAGGGTTGTATTTAAGCTTGCTGGGAAGCAAAAAAAAGAAAAGAATGAAGAAATTGACACTCACCTTGGAAGAACTTTGGAGTCTTTTCTAAACACTGCAATTTTAGACTTTAGGTGAAAAAAAGCAGAGTTACTTTCTTATTATTCAGTTTAAATCACACTTCATTATGTATCTACTTTTAGTAATTTCATAAAATAAGAAGGAAAGACGAAATTGAATAGCCCTGGGGGGAAGAATGTGGTGGTCCGAGGAGGATTGCTTTGGTGCATAGCTTTCAAGCTTTCTTCCTCTGTTGTTGTTGTTGTTGTTATCCTTAAGCGAACTGGGTGATTATTTCAACTTTTAAGTCATACACGTATGACCATTCAGTGAAGACAGTTATTGGAATGGGGCATTTACAGTTTAAACAGGCATTTTTGTAACCAGGCAGCTTGATCTGCTTAAGGCTGCATTGAGAAAGCCTCATTGCATTCTTGCTAACAAAAACCATTACCGCAAGTGACCAGTCTTAGCTGCAGACAAGTCCTCTAGATTAACCTCCTTGCTGCCTTCCCCCTTACTAATGTCCTCAGACATGGCAGATAACCCTAAATTGAGTCTTTAGGCTGACCACTACTAGTAGTTGCTAGTCTCCTAAATTGCTTTGGCCTGAGAGCCCAAAACATTCTTGAACGGGTTTCCTCTGTGGCTCTTCAGTTTCTGATGTACTTTATATTACATGACACTGGCATTATGAAACACAAATTATATGACATACTCAGTATGTCACACAGGCAGTTAATGGGTTAATTATGCAATTGCACAGTTCCAACAATTTTTTTCACGAAGAGAAAGACAATAATATTATTTCATTGTTATGACTGACATTTACATGACAAAAATTAAAAATTTAGCCTCTTGAATACACATCCTCATTGAGCTGCACCTGAGCTTAGGGTTCAGGCTTGTTCATTTATTAATTTCTAATAGAAATATCCAGATTCTTCTATGTAACGAGAGCCTTCTGATGATGGATGTAATGTTTAACATTAGAAGCCCTGTATACAGTACTGTAGTTGTAAATTTTTAACCAAAACCAGCAAGTGCCAAGGACTTTACCTCTGCATCTTTAGTAACTTTTCCATCTTTATTTGCACTCTTCCCTTTTACATAGAATAGGAGGTCATCCCTTGTTTCATCATCACTACAAATGAAGTACTGAGAGAACAGCCTGGTCCAGAATGATTCAATTGCCAGTACNCCTGTATACAGTACTGTAGTTGTAAATTTTTAACCAAAACCAGCAAGTGCCAAGGACTTTACCTCTGCATCTTTAGTAACTTTTCCATCTTTATTTGCACTCTTCCCTTTTACATAGAATAGGAGGTCATCCCTTGTTTCATCATCACTACAAATGAAGTACTGAGAGAACAGCCTGGTCCAGAATGATTCAATTGCCAGTACAATAAAACCCTCTATAAAAAGCATCACAAAATATAGATAAACTATCAGTAAATCATTTTAATGTGTTTGGGAATCAGTACATTTCAAAATAAGGATGACACTGTTAAGTAAGGACACCATGGCCACACATGAAACTAGCATTGTTATTTACACTGAACAATATAAACAGTCTAAACAATCCCAGCTGGGGAGAGGCTGACCAAAGGGATAGAAAGCCATAGAAAGAGAATATTGAACAGAGCAGAAGATGGCAACTTCAACTCTGGTTTAAGATTACACCATGCCTCCTCCATTAAGTAAACATTAAGATACATTAAACCAAAATGTTTTTGGAAACATTTAACTTTGCCTGTTTTAGGTTGGAAAAACAATGAATGTTATTGATTTTGTAAAAAATTCAGACAAATTTTTGGATCCTGTCAGGCTATGACAAAGAATGACAGTGAATGTGAGCTAGCTCAATCAATCAATCAATCAATCAATATACTTTATTTTAAGAGGGTAGCACATGACAGTAGTGAAACTGATGACCCTGTAGCTATATGTATTTTGTTACAGGGCTCGAAATTGCGACTGGTACGGTCGCCAATGCGACTAACATTTTCTCCTTGGCGACTAAAAATTCTGGTTTAGTCGCCAAAGTGGCGACCAGATTTTAGGAGAGTAAAATTAAAACAAACATTTCATCTTATCTTGCTTTGCTTTCATCATAAAAAATGTGCCAAATCGCATAAACAAAGCCAGTTTACCTCCAAATTTATACCGACTTCATGATATTTTCAAATCTGATGGATCGCGCCAGTCTACGCTGGGCTTCTGATAGGTAGCCGAAAAAAGTCAAATTTTGCGGGATTTTTAGGGGCAAATTCAAGGAAAAATCGGCCGGTTTTGCGGCACTTTCGTGGGAATGTTTGGGGCAAACTTCGCCGAAAATCAACCGGTAAAAAAGTCCGATTTTGTGGTTATTTTTTAGGGAACATTTTGTCAGATATCGGTTGGTTTTAGGCCGATCAGACCAGCGTTTTTAACGTTTTTCTAACAGAGGTCATCATTTGCTCTTTCAACAACAATACGCTCCCGAAATGAACCAATGGCAAAGCCTTTAACATCATGGCTAGTGCCCAGTTTTTCGCAACACAATCTACGCCTGGTAGTTTCGGGACGTTATTTGCACGGTTCAGTGACGAAGTATCAAGAGAAATTTGCAAGTTTACGGCAAGTAAATAGCTCCAATAGCTGAGATAAGTTTCAAATATGTTGTATTTGATACGATTTCTACTGAAATTCGCGGTATTTCGCATGTTTTTGTGAATTTCGCGGCTCCACTCCTGCTCGAAATATCAGAAGCTCTGTACCTATGAGCTGCGTCACTTACATTTTACAAACTGGCGACTAAAATTTTGCATCTGGCGACTATAACTCTCCGGTTGGTTGCCAAAAGGCGACCTGAAGATTTTTTTAATTTCGAGCCCTGTGTTAATAAACAAAAAAAGAGGATCCTGGAAGGCTATAACAGTGGAGACGTGGTATGCCACTAACAAACAAAAAGATGTGTTCCAAAATTTTGGGGCATCTAAAATAGATTGTTTAATACAGTGGAAACACACCGGCTAGAAAGGTTTTTCCAAATAGGCCCTTTACAGTTAGTCATTCAGGTGGTGCAAAACCGCTATACTGGAGACCCGGGAACACAGTGGGACAAGACAAACAAAAGAACATACATCATTCAAAATGTTAATTTCCTTTGTTTGCCTTCTCTTATCTCTCGTGCTCTCCTACATGGCGGTTTTATACCACACAAATGGGCTAGCTGCGAAGGGCCTATTAGACAGCATTTCTGTATTTCCCAAACTTAAATGGCACAAAAAAGGGTTGTGACCATTAACAATAATATTCATGATCAAGACCCTGCATATACACTTAGCATGCAAGAGCTGATCTTCAAACTGAAGAAAGAAAAGGTACACTCAATGCCTAATATGTATTTACAGCTGTACTTCTGCCGCTGACTGAGCACTTGAAAGAATACCCAGGGTGTTGGATTATTTAGTTTACTTGCACCTTTCATAATCTTTCTTGTAAAAATTTAATTGTTTTCAAAGTTGCTCCATCGATCCCTCGACAGCCTTCAAACTTGGAAAGCGTATTTTAATTCATTTACTATTGCCCAATAATCTCAAAAATTTGCCAAGCGACTTTTGCTAATAGCTCGCTTTTTTGCATGCGAAAATCTACATATTCTCTTTTAATTTTAAGCAAGAAACACCATGTAATCGCAAAGAATAAGACAGCTGTATCAACTAATAACACTTCGGATCAATCATACCCACACACATTACTTTCATATGACCTGGTCGTCAATTCACTTGACAGATTGCTCGAATGGAATTAGCAAAATTCAGGGATTGACCGTCCTTAAAAAAATGCCCATGTTAGTCTCCAGGCCTTGAATTTACCTTCACTTTCTTTATCGAGATTCTCTCTTCTTCTCTCGCGACAGATACTCTCTAAAACTTTAGTGATACTGTTCCCTGACTGTGCCGCCGCCATATTAGTTTTTTTTTCTGATCACGTGATAAATAAAACATAACTGGTCTTTACATGAAGTATAAAGTAACCAGTGTTTTCGCGGCAACGAAGTAACATACGTGTCCGAGCGCCTGGTAAATTTGGAGGATTGGAACGTTGAAACATCCCGTAAATTCTTTCCCATTTTCTGGCAAAATGCTGCTATTTTACACGTCTACAGGGAGAAAAAAGAACTGGTAGAGATTTTTACGGATTTCATGAAGCAGGTTGTAGCTATTTCTTTGACGTTTTGCGGGGAAAGTGATATGAGGTAGTTTAAGCTCGATGTCGATGCTTGAATTGTGAACTGGATGTCACCATATGGAGAAGAAATCTAGATTTGAACTTATTAAAATTGTAGAAGCCCAGAAAGAGCAACTAACTCGGTATGAAACAAGGCTCAGAGGTAAGAGAATTTCTTACTTTACACGCTTATGTTTTATGTTTTTTCAGGAAAAGACAAACTTGAACTAGTACTTCGACTCATTCTTCTAAACGGTTGGTTCAGCTCTGAATTGAGGACTGCCCCTATCTCGGGTTGACATTTGAACAGTCAAAGAAAGCAGCATTGTTAAAATAATCAAGATATTCTCATCTGGTCAATAGCTGCCAGGGCTGTTACTAAGGACCTTCCCCTATTTACTGCGAGCATGACTGCTGGCCACTTTCACAGGAAATAATAGGAAAATGTAATTCGTTGCTGTTTAATTCCCTGCCTACTTATTGGATTTATCTACTAACTAAATGACAGCCCTGAGCTGAGCTCAGGAACTCTTTAAAGTTTTTTTAGCCGATAGATTGGGGTCTAAAGCTTTTTTAGCTAAGATTGGGGTCCGTTTATCAGGCAGGGCCAAGTTGTTCGAAGGCCGATTAGCGCTAACCTGGGGTTAAATTTTAATTCGGGTTTCTTTTTCTTTTGTTTAAAAGCATTTTCTCGGATAATTTTCTCTATTCCTTTTGGAACGTCCAGTCATCACATTGTTGACAAAAAGAATTAAACTGAATTTTCTTCTCAAGCTTTCATAACTGAATTCAAATTTCACCCTAACCCCGGGTTAACTTAACCCCGCTTTGAACAACCTGACCCAGAATTACTGGTATACCTTTGAGAAACAGACAAAAAACCTGAAATCCAAACCTGACTGATAGTAGTATGGGCTCTAGCTCACAAACTGGTCCATTTTGTTTCATTAACAGATAGGTTTATTTTTAACTTCCAAAACTATTACAGTCAAACCGGGAAAACTGTGAACACCAGAAATATTTCTGGAATGTTATTGTGTTGCAAGAAAAAGCCAATTGCGTGTGAGAAACTAAACGGCAAGCAAGAACGTTAATTAGTTTGTGGTTTTGTAGCTAGTTTGCTTGTCCTGATCTTTGTGATTGGTCACAACACAATAAACAGTCCCGCAATATTGCAAGTGTTCACTGTTTTGCCGATTTGCCAGCAATAAAATTGACGTTGTAACCATAAAACCGCTCTCCAGACCCTAATATACCTAGGACATTCGAGAAGTGGGCGACAAAAGGATGATAATAAGGCAAAGAGTAAGGCCCTTCCTCTCCTCTAGATGAGAGCTTTTTCACAGGCTAATCAACTACACAAAGTGAATAATCTTACCAAGGACCACATGAAGTGTCCACAAGAGTGATGTTTGCAGAGTGTTTTCTAATAGAGAGGTATCTACAGAAGAGATTTAACTGCATATAATTATAGTTATTTCATTTGTTACATTGATTATTTAACAGATGTTGTCCATGCCTACAAGAATTTGTTGAGTGAGAAAGATGCCTTGGAAGCCAGTGTCAATGTCTTGACGACCTCCAGTAACCATGCGCCAAAAAGCCTTCAAAAGGAAGCAGCAGAATCAGAGGCTGATAATCATACTGGGGGGAATGGAAGGAATGAAAGCAAGAAAACAAATAAAGAAAAGGGTGCAAAAAACCCTTTGAAAGGAGAAAGTGTGGAAGGAAAAGAAGTTTTGGACCATCCATTAGCAGTCAAAGAAAATGAAGTGGAAGGTGAAGATCAGTCTCAGCTTGCTGGCAAGGTAGCTGTATAATTATGTAGCTTTAATGATAGTAATTGATCAACAATAAGTATACAGATTTCATAAAATGATTAATATAGAGGCTAGTGGGAAAGCATGCTAACTGATTATTTTAATTATTAGTTTTTATGTTTTTGCAAGTCCAAAAAAAAATACCTTTTGGTTTTAATTAGCACAATCACCTTAACTAAGTGTTCATGTTGTAATTAAAATTTGTTATTAGATTATATCAGTACTGCTTGTAACTTATTAGAGTTAGCTTTTTGTTAGAGTTCTAAGTAAACAAATGACTGCAGCCCTACAGCCCCTGTACTTACCGGACTGGATGATTTAAAATGTAGGTCATAAAAAACAGTGGGAGTCAAACTATGGTTAACTTTCTCTTTATGGACTGCCCTTCTTTACATCTTTTAGTTAACTCTCTACACAAGATGGACATCTCTCTCAGACGGACACTTAGTGCTGGTCCAGGCCATCTGATATTACGCGATGGTGCGATTTCGCACAATTGACCTCAAATTGCATCCGATCGCACAATTTGAAGAAAATCACATAATTCGTAAAAAAAAATGCTGAATTCAAGTAAAGTAAACAATGAATTCTTACTTTAATTAAACATTTTCCCACTGAAGAAAGTCTTGCAAGACATCTAAAACCTTCAATCGCAGTATCTTGGCAGCCATTTTGACTTCAGAGATAAGCAGTGTGGTCAGCGGTGTAACGGTGTCATGTAATACTAAGCAAGCGTCCTTTTTTTCCGGGTAAAAATAATCGAACAAATTTAACTATTTTGTTTTAAAATAGATTTTTTATCATTCCTTTACATTCAAATTGCCTGTTAAACAACATTAAAGTGGTTTTCTCCTTTGCAACTGGGTAAAACGATGTAAATTAGCCCTGAAAAAATCACATAATTTATAGCATAATGGTGCTATCTTATTGCATAATCTACCCTGAGAGTATCGCGCAATTTCTGATTTTTTATCGTATCCTATCAGATGGCCTGCTAGTCCAGTAAAAATGTCCGACTTGGGAGACTGGGAAGTTGACTGTATTAAATATTTCTCCTAACATTTCATCATCCTTTTCTATACACTAACTTATGATTAATTAAGTTATAATAGTAAATGATTAAGAGATGTCCTGTTACATTGTACAGTTTTACTAAGTAACCCTTTGTCATCTCTTGACTGTAGGAAAACAATTCATCTTTACAAGCAGAGTTGGACACACAGCAGGAAAAGGTTGCGACTCTCAGTGCTTCACTTGCAACTGTAATGCAGCAGAAATCAAAGATGGAGGCCAGCTACCAGGCAGATAAAAAGAAAATGATGGTTGGTTTTGAAATATTCCTTGATGTAGTAATTAAATATGGAAAGTTTTACAATGCAATCTTAAAACACAATTAATGGAGTGTGACTCAGTTTGTCAGGGTTAGGTCACACAACATTGGGATATCGCCTTTGGGTACACATTTAACTTTTACTCGTAGTATGTTACGCAATTCAACTAAGTTAATTTACGTGGGTTAAGTCTAGTTAGAATTACGAACCTATGATCTCAAGATTGACAAGCATGAAAGTTAAGATAAGTTTACCTAAGTTAACTTCACTTTAGGTTAAGTTGCACATTAATTTACGGCTTACACTTGCCATTGCAAATAACTCGTAGTATGTTAAATCACTGTCAAGTGTGGGAAATTACTAGACACAGTAGAAGACATTAGCGTATGTTTCAATCTAGCTGGCTACATATGTATCACTTGCTCTTTATGGCTAGTTAAAATTATTTACATGTTTACCTCATGGAGCACCTCATGTGCTCCCTTTATTCAGTATTACAGCATTTATCATTGGCTGACCCTCAGACATTAAGCTAACTTAAGGTCTTGTGAAAAAAGCTTTTTGAAAATCCCACCCTTCCCTCCCTTTGGAGTAGTTTTATTGTTTTTATCAATAAACGCGGGCTCACCACTCTTTATTCCCTTTCAGCTTAAGTCTTGCAGGGACTTTCCCAAGCTTTGTTTTTTAGCGATTTTATTGCTACGTTCTTGAATTGCCATTATTCCAGCACATGTCAGCTTATAGTGCTGATATAAAGATAAAATGGCTTGAGCAATATAATTGCCTACACTCATTCCATTAAGTTGCACATGTACAATGCTGGCCAGTGGTCTTAGCTCATAGTACCGTGGAGAGTTAGGCTGTAAGATATATGTTTTGGACCTACCTAGAACTTGTCCAATCCGGCATAGATCTTTTAAAGTAACACCGGGGAGATAAGTTAGGCTTTATGGTCATGCTATGGAAGTCATCTGCCCTGCCAATTGCAGAGCAATGCTCCCCCCTTTATGCCATGTGTCTTGCTGCTGTGTTTTTACTTAACCTTGTCTTTTAAAGCATAGTTAAGGAACTGCAACATTAAATGATAGCAAAAAAGAAGTATCATGCCTCTTAACCTAAGTACTAAGTAGCTTTTTCTTGTTTTATAGCAAGAACATGAAGTTAAAAACCAAGAACATGAACAAGAAATAGAGAAGTTAAAAAGTAACTTAGAGTCCCTGCAAGAACAACTTCAAGAGGTTTGTATTGACCCTTTAAATGATGTTACCACTAGTAAATGCAGGCATAACCATAAGTGCAAGCACAAGCACAAGAATCAAACTTTTTCCTTCAACTGTACTTGCAATCAGGTTGTAGGCTCTGCTCATCACCAATCACTTTCACACAGGACTCCTACATGTATGCTTGCACATATGCTAACTTGTAACACTAGTGAAAACCAGGTGTGCTTACCTTTTGTATAGAAAACTGGAGTGGCTGATGCAGGGAGTAATTCTTTTTTTTTTTTT
>CALNXI010003795.1:0-2500 GCA_942486025.1 Porites evermanni
GGAAAATGGTTTAACAGCCCTGTTAATCTCTGATACCGACTCAGTCAGTCCACGTACACACCATGACAGTGACATGGTAACAACAGATGATGAGGAAGACACATGGAGTGAAGACTTTGAGGAAGAAAGTGGTAATGATGATGATGGTAGCAATAATGGTGATGGTGTTGACGGATTTGTAGGAACCGATCCAGAGGCTAATCAACAGTATGACGAAGAACGAACCAGGAAATCAAAGGAAACGAAACTTGTAAGTATACATACATGTGTAAAATAGCTCTGTGGGGTTCCAAAGAATTCCATGGTTAAAGGATACAAACAAGTCCTTGAAATTTCAATAGAATTTCATTCAATGTTGGTTTATGGTGTCTCCGTGGAGTTGTAGGGAATCTCCATAAAGTTCTTTAATAGGAGATAGAGTTAATTTCATGAAATTCTGTGGAATTCTGTGTTGTGTATCAATGGCGCTCCGTGAAAATCTATACAGTTTGTTTTAAAAGGGTGAGGATCTTGAAGTGAACAAACGGCCAAATTGCACTGGTCTGTCTATATTAATGCCATCAGTGTATGTGTTAACATAGCATTTTAAATACAGTCAACTCTCTTGTCAGCAACCACCCTCAATCAGTGACCCTTGGTGGATCAAAAAGTGGTCGCTTACTACACTATGAAAGTAGTGTGTAGTACATGCAAAAAAGGGTGAATTAAGCCACTCCTGTGGCTTCTTTTACATGAATTAAGTATCTTTGATTTTATTGTTGCATCTTCTAAATAATTATCATAAGGAACTTTGATTAAATGTCAATGATTGTTATCTCCTTGTTATTTCAGTCTGCAGCAGCCCTTTGTATCAATGCAGGGAATTTTTCTGATCCAGAGGACATCCCTGGTTTAGCTCATTTCTTAGAACATAGTAAGTTTGGGGAACTCTCAGGGGTTTGGTGAAAGTACGGTTAATTCTTATAGAGCGTGCAAGGGAAGGGGTGAAGGGGAGGGGAGGTACCTGCAGCAAAGGCCCTAGGTTTCCGTTTTCTATGTTCTCTGAATGAGTGATGGTGCATAGAATTTACCATTGGCTAACAGCACCTCTTGGGAGTTAGTCTGTCACCTCAGTATAATAATTATTATTATTAATTTTGTCAATCAGTGAAAATAAAAAGTTTGGGTCTTGTTCGTTAATCTCTCATCTTGCCACCTGTTGGGGGTGAAGCAAAGACACATATAACAGCTCAGTTTAGAGTCTTATAAACAAAACATTTGACGTGGCCCATTTTTACATACTGGCAGAAGAACTGTTTCAGTCGTGTTTGAAAGACCTTTAGGTCGAAGAAATTTTTTATTCCATTGACTTTAAAGCCAGCATAAAGAATAGCATTACAACTTTCCTTTTCATGGTGAAGATCTCATGGCAGTACAGTTGTAAACCTCTCCTTAATGGCAACCTTGGGGACATAAAAAAGTGGCTGTTGTAGAGAGGTTTAAACAAGGGATTGTCGTAGGTGGAGGTTTGACTGTATTGCCAGCTGGGTTCAGAAAAAGTTTCATTTTCCAGTAATTTGCTCTGCTGATTTGGTTGTGAAACCAGAACTGGCTTTGTAAGCATTGTTTTTAATGTTTCACACTTCCTCTACATTTGTATATTTCTCTTTTTAGCCCTAAAGAAACTGGCACCTTCTAAGTAGACTACAGTTAGTTAGGCAGAGAGTGGTTTAACACATGCTGTATATATTTGTAGTATTTAAATCCTTAATATTATTCTTTAATGCACGTCTGTTTTTAACCCTTATCTTGCAATTATTATTCAGAGGCAATACAGTGTAAAGATTTGAGGAGAGACAAAAACTTGCCAATCAATTTTATGATGAAAAATGTACTTAAACATGAACTAAAATATTCAAATTGCTCTGGTCATGTGACTGATGACTTCATGTCTCTCCTTTGGTTGTTTAAAAAAATAAATAAATAAAAAAATTATTGGTTAGAACATTACTTTCCCCCAAATTTTCACTGCCATGTGATGAACATCAACTCTCTACAATCCTCGGCCTAGTCTCCTGACTTTTTAGCTCATGTTCATTTGCGCCCTTAAATTTTAAATGCTAGAAGTCAACTGGTTATTTTTGAATGCCCCACACAACCAAAAGCTCAAATATGCTATATATAATAACGAAATCTTGTCACAGCAACAAAAAAACCTAACACGGCAATAGTCACGTGACTGATGATGTCATTACCCTAGATATGACACTGAAAGATGTTTTATGGCAAATGTTATCTTGTTGTGGTCTAACATTCTTCTAGGTATAAAATTGTCAAAGTTATAGAACTTTTTTAAAAAAAAAAATGCCTCAAAGGATTCTGGGAGATTTTTTCGTGTTTAATTATTATTATTCAGTACTCATTGAGCTATAAGCCAATCTCGGCTATGAGCTGAGATATGCTGATTCTACAAGTTCAAAGATTAAGGTAACCCAAAACGAAAGATACCTCTGAAACACCT
>CALNXI010003795.1:5000-17500 GCA_942486025.1 Porites evermanni
CTTACTGCAGACAAATGGCCAACAGTCGGCCAACTGTTGGCAGAAGATTTTCGTAAAAGGCGGTAAACGACAGTCGGCCGACAGTTGGCCAACTGTTGACCAACAGTCGGCCGACAGTTGTTTGGGGGAGCTGTTCTTCACTTTTTCCCAATGATGACCCTGGAAAGCTGGACTTTGTGTTTTCAAAAATTGGATATAACATTAAGGCTCCCCTCAAGGGCCCAGTTGTTCAGGTGGATAGCACTTAATCTACTGGACAAATCTTTATCAATTGGTTTCTGTAATACTTATCCGCTGCATAGAGATTCATCCACTGAATAGCGCTATCTAATGTTTGAACAGCCACGGCCAGATAATTGAGTGGATAAGTGTTAGCCAGGGGAAGTAATAATTTGTGTTATTCACCGTGTAGGTAACTTGCATGCAGGTATCTCCTATTTCCTTTGTTCTGTGTGCAACCGAATAGATTGCACCCCCATTTTTTCTGTCACCTCGTAGCTTCGCTGCTCGATGCTTGCGCACACGTTCACTCCCCTCACTAAATCTCAAAGAAAAGAGAGACTGCTTGCTTGCAGTCTAGCAACTGGTTCTGTTTCCCGAGAATCTCAGATCCAAGGGAAACAAAATTAACTGTTTCTGAGGGTCTTTAAGTGATTTGTTATATAGCTGGAATTTTGAAGCTGAAAATTCATTGAATCTCGCTGTTATGGCGACCGGCGGTAACTATTCACGAGCAACAAGGCACTGTTATCCTCTGACGTCATAGATTTTGCAATTTTGCCCGTTCAGATGTTTTGGCAGAAAATAGTTTCATTGTTAGATGTCATAAAATAACCAATGAGAGTACATGTTGTTGGGGAAAGAAAAGTTACTTGGAATCATGTTATAGTGGTCACAAAAGGTCTTAATGTCTTTGTTTTATTGTTGTTTTGTTTGTTTGTTTTTTGTTAGGGGTTGTATTATCTTTTGACCCTGTTGCAAGAGAAAAGTCTTTATCTGTTACTTAACAAAAACGCTGCATTTGACAGTGGTCACTAAGAGACTGCTTAGTTCTGATTGTGAGGTCATCAGAACACTCTTCGATTTCACGTTATACCCGATTCAAAAAATCGCCTTTGTACTGAGAAACGTACACAGATCATCGCTGTTAAAGATGCAACTAAAGTAGTTGCCCATTAATTGAGAAAGCTTGAAAAAGCTAAAGTGTTATAAGTAGTATTACCGTGATTCTTTCTTGAATGAAAAACGAAATCAATAGGAATTATAAATAACTAACTAACTAAATAAATAAGTATGGATTTTTTTATTTTATTTTTAAATAAGCCCTCCCGTTCATTTACAGGGTAAGCCTAAGTCCCTCCCCCATGCCTCCCCTCATGAAGATTTACGATAGTTCTTAATTTTCAGAATTTAGGATGAGTTACCACAGTGACTCCGTTCGGAAAATGCAACTTCTTGCACTGTTAACTCGAAAAGGACATCCATTTGGAAAATTTCTTTGGGGTGAGTAAGACTCCAAGAACCACCAGGTATGAAGGCGTGACAAACGAACCCCAAAGGACGTCTGCGGGGAGGCTACATTCAAAATAGATCAAAATAAAAATCAAAACCTTTCAACAGATAAAGTCCGGAATCTGGGAAATGAAATCAGGTAAACATACCAAGTTCTTCGCCAACATTCAGGTCAGAAGAATATTCCGATCCGTATACGGGATATCCAAAGAAATGTTTTACCCAAATTTATAGAGATTTGTATGGAGACGCCATGCTGGTGCTCACCTGGATGAGCACCAACATGGCAGACGGAAACCAACAAAAACATCTCTTACCGAGTTTTGGTACAAAAGCGTGAATTTATTCCTCGAGGAACTCATAAACATTAACGTAACACTTTTTCTAATCCATGAACTGTTTAGATAGCAAAATTCCCCGAAATACGTCAGTTTTTTAACCTACATGACAGCTCTCTCGGCCGTCATGTAAATGCCACGTCACGCAAAAGCTTAGAAATTTAAGCGTACTCTATCACAAAACCAAGAACCCTTTTGAAGCGAAATTGGGTATGGAAATTAGTTTTCAGCTGTTCTAATACATCATGAAAGTAAAATCTCAGTAGGATCGATAGTTTTGTAGTTTGAATTTTAGTGACGTCACGTGAAGACCAACAATTAGCTGCATATTTCCTTTGTTGTCAAGAAATGTAGTCCGCTTCACGGACTTAATTTAAGTTCGGTTACTAACGTCTGAGAAGCAGCGTCGAGATCCTTGTTCTGGCTTCCCAGTGGACTCAATGAATTACCGGAAGTGCGTTTCGAATTTCCTTTCGACCTGATTGGCAAATGGGCAATGTCTTTTTTAACAGGCCAATCATGGCTCGTAGTCAAATCCTGGTTAACAGGTCGGGACCAAGAACAATGATTACAGCGCTGTTTCGCAGACTGACTTAACCAGAGTTTAGTTTCTTCTGCGGCGCAGGTTGCAAGAATTGCGGCTGTTACAGTCATTTATGTTATTAGACCATTTATTTTGTTGTATGTGTGTGGAGATAACCGCGTGATACGACAGAGGCACCCAACGTCAATTTTTGGAAAATATCTGTTCGGAAGACGATTTGAGATCTAGAATTTTCGGAACATTTGTTGCAAAATTTCTTGCTTGCCTGCCTTTCGTAGGAGTTTCGAACATCTAAAACATGGTATAATTGCCCATTTTTAACCGATTTTTACCCTAAAAAGGTCACCAAGAATTTCCGGGAGCCTTTTTTCTGGCTGAAAATTTCGGAAAGGTAAGTTTTGATCCCGAATTTTTTTCAATCATGAGACTTTCAGCTAGGAAATCCGAACAGATGAAAAATTTATAAGGGGATAACAATATGCCTATATATATCTACCTTTTAAATACTAAAATACGTTCAACAATGCTATGTTTAAGTGGTTTTGAAGTATGTTCTCGTTGAGTGCCCCTGATACGAGTTTAAGGGATGAGATATACAAGTAAAAAGTTACCAATTTCCTTGCTAGTAGAGGTCTCTCATGGCAAGAGAAGAATAAGTGGAAAGAGAGAGACATCTGCCGGCTCTCGACGCCTTCTTTCATGTAGCCTCCGACCACATAACGAAACTTACTAATAAATATTTTCAAAACTGCTTTCGTTTAATGTAGAATGCGCGTGCCAGGTTAAGAATGCAGGGTAGAAATTTCTGAGGCCACAGTTGTTATCGTGGAATCGGTTCTCTAAGTTGTGTCGCACGTGACTGAAACGTTACTGGTTGTTAAGGGAACGCCGGTGCATACGTGATAGAAAATGCATCGGGGGCCGGAAGAGGTCTCTCTTTTTCCTGTCATTTTTCTCTCGCCGTTAGAAACCTAGTGCTGGTAGAGCATTTGTGAATTATTATCTTTTTAATTTGTACTTTTATATCTCGTAGGAAATGAAGAGACACTTCAGAACGTTCCCGAAAAAAAGGTAACTGCAGCCGTTTTTAAAAAAATACCGGGGTCCATTTCTTAACCTCCCGATATTCAACAGGCCCGTATGAGCCCTTTTCTCATAAGTCCCGTTAACTAACGGGCCCGGCAGAAAGGTGTTTTTGGTTACACTCGACATCGAGGTTTCAATAGTTTTACTAGACTGCTAGCAGTCTCTTTTTCTTCAGATTTAGTGAAGGTAGTACAAACGTGCGCGAGACGCGCGAAACGAGGGCGGCAGCTCGTGGAAAAATAAAACCCCGTCTTGCGCCTTCAGCCACGCGCGAGGTCATTTTTGTGCCTTGAGCGTGTCGCTCGAATATGATAAAACTATCTGCTAAAAAAGGGATAGTTTGTTAGCTAGGATCCGTGCTTGAATTCTTCAGATTTTAATTTGAACATTTGATTTCGGGGCCGAAAAGTTACCTGGACTTTCGAGAAACGGGTCCAAGGTTACAATTTACCCCATTGACTTGGACTTTGTTTTTTTGTATTGCAGTGCATAGATGTGAATAAAGCACTGAGAGATTTTCAAACAAGAATGTATTCTGCACATTTTATGACACTGGCTGTTATTTCTAGAGGTGAGAATTATTGAGAATTATTCAGGATTTCATGATATGGGAGTGGCGCTTGAGTTAACGCCTGTACGAGGTCAGAAACCCTCTCCTGTATGCGGACAGATTTTTTTATTAAGTTTTGTTTTGCAAGACTGTAAGCATGACCATGAATTAACCGTATTCGAAAATGTCCTCGCTACCCCACAACGCAAAAGTCTCAAAAAAATCGCCCACCATCGAGAACTTCGGTATGTACTGAGCTCCTCCCTGGGACAAGGCGTTAGCTTATATATTGCTGGTACCTCTCATGCGATGACAGTATTGATTATTATAATGTAAGTAATTAGTTTTGAATTTGGTCAACGCATTTCAACATACACGTATCTTCCTCTGAACAGTGTAACATTAACAGGGTTATTTTTTACAGCGGAGTGAATGGGATAATGGTAACAGCTTCTCATAAAATAGCCTACGGACAGGTGTTTTCTAGGGGTAGGGAAACGAGGGGAGGGGGGGGATCAAGGCGATTGACTGATTGGCTATCCAATTCTTCGATTTCTTTGAGTTATTCTTTAACTTTTTCGAGGAAGAAAGAATTATTATTTTGGCTTCCCCGGGGTTTGAACCGACTCACCTGTGTGACCCGTCAGATCAGAGGAGACTCTAAGTTGAGGGATTAGCCGATTGCGCTACTGCGACCCAAGGTAGTTCGGGATATGAAAAATAGTTATGAAATGATGGACTAGTTTCGGGACAAGATTGGGCGCGCAAGTGCGTAACTTTTCGGCTTGTTTCGGCTATTTCACGAAATGGGGCCGGACTACTTCCTGATATCTTGAGATCAATTCGAGTCTAGTCTTTAATTTACTCGAGGAATAAAGAGAGGATATTACGTGACCGCCCAGAGACAAGAAATTTCTCTTCGAGTGTTGAAAAACATTTCGCGAGTGAGCGCTCCTTTCGAACTGTTTTATGATGAATTTAAAGTTACAAAATGCTGCACAAAGAAGTTTTGTCTTTGTAGAGTGTTACGTAGTAAAATTGCTTTCTTGCGTTGCGTGACTTCCTCGAACGTTCTCTACGTTTTAGGATTATTCATGAATAATTAATTAGGGCATGTTTATATTTCAGCATGAGTCAGCAGATTTGCATCAGTTACTAAAATTATAAAATATGTCGAAAAGCTACTACTATTCGCCTGTTTAGTATTTTCTAGAACCTTACGTCAAACGGTATACAATTTCTAAGCGAGTTCTTTTGGCGAACTAAGTTTTTTCCCATGAGCTGGAGTGCTGTGTCTAGTCAAGTGTGACGAAGGTCGATTTTCAAGTTCTGTGTTTACAAGTTGGCGGAAGCCATAAGATATCTGAAGTTCAAGTGAGAGTTTGTTATTATTGGCAGAGGCCGTTTAGTTTTACTTAAGTTCAAGTCAAGTTTGTGTTGGCGGATGCTGTGTTTTAAAGCTCTGTAAAGACTATGTTCCTTTGGTATTAAACTTCATTGTGTTAATCCGACATCCCTGCGTGCTAATAGTCAGTGAATAATTATCCTCAAAACATTCGAACTCGTAATATTGAGTTTTAGCCAATTCCATGCTCAACGTAATTGACTCCCTACCCATGCCTTACATATCTTTAATCAGTATATGGGACTGCTATGTTGTCTTTGAAGCCTTGTGTGACTAAGAAAAATCGAGAATTCTTTTTTCACTCTTTGTTTTGTTAGACTTGTTATTTACTGCCAATAACCTCATACCATTTGACTTAAGTCTAAAAGTTTGACCCAAGTCAAATTTAGAAGGATTTGTATGGAGTCATCAGAGCATAACTGGGCTAATATCTCAGAGACAATTTGTCCCGAAATACTAGTTTTTGGCAAGTAGGCCTGTTGGATGTTGCTCTTTTCAGAATATCCTGACAAATCCCATAATTTCACAAATTCATACCTTACTCTTACCTTATTTCATTTCTTACTATTCCTCCGCATTTAAGATTAATCAGTTCCACAACCACGACGCCGAAGTGTACGCTCCTTAGCGTCTTGTCGTGTTTATGTTTGTGTGTGTTTTTGTTTCGCCTCGTTGTTATGCTGATTGACACAAGCGAGAACGTAACCGTTGGTTTAATTTTTGATTTAAGAGGTCGTATGGTACTGAACGGCCCCGTAGCTGACATCTTGTTTTAATTTTTCTTTTGTTTTTCTTCTTTTAGAGCCTCTTGACGATCTTGAAGATATGGTCAGAGAATCTTTTTCAAAAATTCCTAATAAGTAAGCGTTTTGTTTTCATCTTGGCTGTTAATTAAAACAGGGAGCTTAAGTGATNGTAGCTGACATCTTGTTTTAATTTTTCTTTTGTTTTTCTTCTTTTAGAGCCTCTTGACGATCTTGAAGATATGGTCAGAGAATCTTTTTCAAAAATTCCTAATAAGTAAGCGTTTTGTTTTCATCTTGGCTGTTAATTAAAACAGGGAGCTTAAGTGATGTTACACGAGACGATTCGCATCGACGATTTTTAGCGCAACACCGCGTTGTTTCACATTGTTTCGAATGGCTACAACATGCAACGCTGTGTTGCTTCCCTTCAACAACGACCACGGCGGCTACGAAAACGTTATTTGAAAAGTGAATTCGTGCTGCTTCAAACTTTATTGCGCTTGTTACACCTCGTGCAATTCGTCAAATGTTGGCATTTTTTTCTCCGGAGTTGAATTAAAAAAGACCTGCATCGAAATTCAGGAATAGAAAAAGAAAGTCGTTGTCTTGTGCTCGCGTCCTCCAATAAACGTGAAATTAGGTACCGTAAAATTCCGAAAATAAGCCCCTCCATGTATAAGCCCCTCCAAATATAAGCCCCCCAAACCGGTAACGCAAAAAACCCTCCGTTAAATCACCCCTCCAAATATAAGCCCCCCGGGGGCTTGTACTTGGAAAGTTGCCGTCAAATACAAAGTGAAACAGAGCAAAACGATAAATTTACTTCCAACTATGAGGCTAACCCAATCGGTTTTGAAACGCAAATTTCCCTCCGTAGATAAGCCCCTCCGAATATAAGCCCCTCAAAAATAAGCCCCTGAAAAAGGGCCTTTGAGAAATATAAGCCCTGGGGCTTATTTTCGGAATTTTACGGTATTTTCACGTCGTACGGTATCCGTGCAGTAACGGCAAAGAAAGGTACAAAAAAGCGTGATGCACGTGCAGAGTTGCTTTTTTTTTCCATTGTCGCTGACGTCGCCATCGTCGTTGCTTAAGATCCCTGATATTTCTATGTCTTCATTAACATACCGTTACGTTCCTCCTGTTTTTGACTGCTCTAGTTAACAGTCGTGAAACGCAACGTCCGCCGCTCTTTGCAATCCAAAGTGTAACCTTTGACGTTTTCCATTCCTCTGTCGTAGAGCCCAATACCCTGTGAGCAGGGCCTACGTTTTTTCACACCGCGAAAATGTTGCCTCTGCTCGCGGAAAAACGATTTTAAAACGTATGCGGGATTTTTTTCCCTTCTGATTCCATCCATTCTTAAGTACTCAATCACATTTGGACAATTAGATACACACTCAAGGAAACATAGTGAACAGATAAAACGGTTTCTCAGTACAGTTTTGAAGGCGATAGCCCCTATTCGTGGCAATTCATTTCCTAAACAGTAAGAAATTCTAGTAAATATGGTTGTTAATCGTACTCAAAGTGCAACATAATCATCACTGGGTTACATTTGTGATCTATATCTTGAGTAGGAAGACAACAAAAGTTGCACTGATATTGCCAGAAGAGTGGCGAAAAAAAATCGCCTTTGTAAACCCCGCAATAATAATGCTTGCTTATCAGTTTGCAATATTTTTTTTTTCTTTCAGCCTACAACAAAGACCAACATTTCAAGAATACACAGTATGTACAAAATGTTGTTAACGACCAGTCTGCTGAGAAAAAAGCAAATTTAATTTATTTTCCCTTTGTTAATGAGAAATTTGTTTAATGACGGAGAGTATCAAAATGATTCCCTTTTTGGGGCTTGGGGATTATTTCTTTATTGTTGTTGTTGTTTTCTATTTTATTATTATTATTATTATTATTATTATTATTTTGTTTTTTAGCAGTTGAAAGCAACTTTTGAATTTTAGAGGTTGACAGGTTTTTTTTTATTGAAATGAAATGTTTTTTAATTCGAAAAAATTTTTCTTAGTTTTAATTACCTTTTTTCTTAAGCTAAATTAAGTGCTTTTTAAATCGACAGAAATTGTAAATAGTGTTTTTGAATGAATAGTTTTTTCTTTTTTTTAAGCGAATTAATTGTAAATAGGATTTTAATAGTTTTTAAATAAAATTGTCTATTATTTCTAAAAAAAAAAAATTATTATTATTATTATTATTATTATTATTATTATTAATAAGCTCGTGAAATCAGCGCAACAAGTAGTAAATGGTAAAACTATAACAACTACGATACTAAATAAAACTATGGATATAAGGAAGGAAAACACTTTAACTAAATAAGGAGTTCAGGTAGGAACTGGTAATGGCGCTCATATCAATATACAGAACCTCAGTCTCCAAAACCTTGACCAATAATTTAATGATTAACCAATTATTGTTTTTATTATTATGAATTATAATTATTGCTGCTTTCTTTTTCTGGTAGCTATAGTACATCTTCGACAGGAGCGGAGGCACTATGTCATCGAATTCTGTTAGGTAGCGTTTTATATGTTCACAAGTTTTATTTTTATTTTTTTTTAATTTGCTAGGATCCCTTTGATCTGTCAGTCTTCCATAAATTGTACAAAGGTAGGAGGCACGATTTACAATTCAGAATTGAATAAAATAATAAATAAATAAATAAATAAATAAATAAATAACTGACCACACACTCCCCTCCACCCAGGACATCAAGGCCTCTTTCCCCTCCCCCTCCTCTGCTCGGCTCGTTTTAAATGTAAATCGTTTTATAGCAAGCAAATGAAACTAGGAGAAAGTATAATGTATAAAGCTAAAAGCGAAGCTCTCTGTTCTATACTTACTGGGTTTTTGTTAGGACGTGGAAGTACTGGATGCGGAGGTTCAGCTGGCGGAGTTGAACCATTGTTGCCGCTGGAGCGACGTTGAGTGCACGAACTTATATGGGGGTGTGGAGGCATACTCCCCCGGGAAAATTTTAAAATCGGACTCTGTAAAATTGAATTTCCTGCGTTCTCTGGACCGAAATTAGTTAACAGGAGAGGTATTTTAAGAGATTAAAAATATTTAAAAAATTAAATGAATAATTTGATGTGGCAATTGTAAGTATCGGTTCGCAGTTGTTCGTTTTTTAGTTGTTTCCGAATCGAATTGGTATCGGAAAGAGTGTACGAACCCCGGTGACAAATGGTTTACGATGTGGCGATTTAAATGTCCAGTCCAGTTGTTACGTTGAGTCGTTAGAACCTTAAAAAGTCAAATAAACTATCTAGGTGTATATATTGATCAAAATTTGCACTGCGGACTGCAGATTCAACAAATTAACTTCAAAGACGTGAAAAATGTAGGTATCATGGCAATTGTACTATCCTCCTTTATTTATCCATAATTTTATTTAAGTTATGGTATTACAGGCTGGGACCGTCCTTGTAACACCAGGTTACAAAAGAGTAACACTGAACAGGGGTCAATTGAATAAACTTTTTAGAACTGTAATTTACAAGTGCAGCCATTGTTCTGGAGTCTAATAACAATAGCTATACTGGTACAAGTTTTATTAAACTGACCCCGAATAAAATTTGTTCGTAGCATGTTCTTTGCTCACAGCAGGGACAATGCCATACCATACTTTAGTCTTTAGAAATTCTTATACTGAAAAACATTTACAAACTGAAAGTAGCCCGTTTAACACATAAACCACTAATAAGGCAACAAACGTCTCTGCGATATTCAAGGGAACCCTTACCGGCCCGAGCCTCTGAGATTCAAAGTTACATCACCAGATTCGTATCCAAGCTTAATTTCCATCGGCCTAGGGTAAGCAATAATTATGGAGCTGCCACTTTTGCTTTTGTTAGATCTAAAATCTGGGAAAAAAATCCCTCCGAAATATATAAAAAAAAATGAATAAATAGATAAATCTCGTTTGATAACTTCAATAACCACCGTAGACTGACCAGCTTCCACCTACCCTGCACATGCAATTGTACGATTTAGTGATAAGTGTATCAAAATGTCCATAAGCGTGCAAATGTTTATAATAAAACAATCTTCTCAAGGTGCCGTTGCGAATTGTTGAAATGAAAAACAATACCGCCGGTATTTCATATGTTCTGACTAAAGGCAGATTTCCACTCTCCATTTATCTTTACGTACGTACGTACGTAAATTATACATGCACAAACAAAGTAGAGGCAATTCAGGAAGGTCGCGCGTAAACGTAATCTTTTAGGTTTACACGTGTGACACTTCATACATTGCCTCCATCTTATTTGCGCGCGCAAAATTTACGCCCGCGTATAAAAACCTAGTGATTTGAGAACCCACAGATTGAAATTTGACACTTAATTACCCAACAATGTAAGAACCTGTTCAGCCAGGCAGAGAAAAAATAGGTTCTTATACGAAAAATTACTCCAATTTTGATGGTCAAAATTCTGGATTGTAATTGTGTGAGCAACTTGTGACAAAACGTTATTGAGTATATGTTTCCTTTGTTCTGTATGCAAGCATTTTTGTTGTTGGATATACAAGTGCTAAACCATTATGTATTTGCAGTACAATATTTCCGCCAATGGTTGAACTACAACAACCTCTGAAAAATAGGAACCTGTTAAGAACCTAATCAACCTGAATTGTGAAAAACTACTTTAAAATATAACAACCTGTTCAACCTGACCTCGGGAAATTCTAGGTTCTTATATGCGGTTTTTCACTGTATTACGCGACAGTGGAAATCTTCCCTAAGGCACAGAGGTGAACTTGTCGGTTTATTGCCTGTCGTTAGTGTCCGCTCCAGTTAATTCTGAGTTTTTTTATTTCATCTTGTAGTGGTTCCAGTAAAGGATGTCCATCAGTTAGAAATAACCTGGGTTCTTCCACCACAACAAGAACATTACAGGTCTGTAATTACAGTTGCGCATGAAGGCGCCAAAATCAAATGCCACTTGCTCAGCTTCAAAGTCACAGCGGAAATCCATTGTGATTCGTTAATATCCTTGGTTGAAATTGCATTTTATTTTCATTATTACAAACTTTCATACCCAGTAACACTTCACTAACACAGGAAAAATACAAAATAAACAAAGAATAGGACAGAACCGCAACGTTTCCACACAGGAAGCACGCTTTGGTCGATTTTTGTTCTAGCGTCTGGGACAAGGTTACGAAGTTGCAGTCGATATTATTTTCGTCGTAGTTGCTGTAGCTGAGCATGCGCCTCTGCTCTGTATGGATTAGAATGTCCAAGTCGACGACAGAAGAGTCACAACTCAAGCTGTATTTGATTCCATCTCTACAACATCGCGTGCAACAGACCCAACATTTATTTTAGATATTTATAATAATTAATATATCGATATTTAGCTAATATTATAATAATTTTAGTTAATATACGTATAATTCACTCAAACAAAAACTAAAATCAATATATCTAACGAACAAAAAAAAAGGAGAAGAAGAAGAAAAACTTTGCAAGTGCAGCACACTTTTTTGTGCATTTCTTTGGCTTTTTGAGACTTCCTAGTGACACGTTTTATAGGGGGAAATGCGTCGTCCCCCAAAAAATGTTGCTTGTGTTTCTATTTACTTATTGTTTCACTGTAGACAACAATAGTGTGATTGCAGTGGCTTTTTGATGGATCAATAATGGTCCGTGTTTGCTTGCATAAGTGCTACAGGGTTCGTACAGGTCATGTAAAACCTGGAAAGTCACGGAATTTAAGTATTTCATTTTCCAGGCCTTGAAAGTCATGGAATATAATAGTCGGTCCTTGAAAGTCATGGAAGATTTGTTTCATAGACTAGTTACTGCAAATGAAAAGGCAAGGACAATGTAATTAGATAAAGAGGAGTAATTAAACAGCTCAAACGGTGCGCATTTTGGGGGGCACCAGAGTTTGTGTCTGTTGAACTGTTTAAGGTCCAAAAATACCCTTAAAAAAGGAAAGTTTTTTAAAGTTTTGAAAGTGCCAGCTAAACCGAAGGTCTTGGAAAACTCAAAAAGACCATGGAAAAGGCCAAAGAAAGTCACGGAGTTTAAAGAGCTCAAAAGACTACGAACCCCTTTGCTATGTGTTACATAAGCCACCTAAGTAGTGTGGTATCTTGGAATGTTTCACGAAAGCCAAAACGTGTTGCTGCTGAGATGTTAAAATTTCCGTACGATGTTGCATCATATTTTAATACTTAATTTCTTATAATATTTAAAATTGAAAGGACGCTCTCTAAAACACCTCTGAATAAACAGTTGTATAAACGGGCTCTAAAGGCAGAATTTTTTGGTTCATATTTATTTATTTTT
>CALNXI010003795.1:23376-25876 GCA_942486025.1 Porites evermanni
TTTTTTTTTTTTTTTTTTTTTTTTTTTTTTTTTTTTTTTTTTTTTTTTTTTTTTCTAGGGACTGAGAAAAAGTCAGGAGTGGTCATGAAATGTAATCCGTATGGTGCCTTGAAAATTAATCGCGGCTATCGTATTTTGATTGTGTTCAATTTATACTGCTGTAGTGAGCATTAACTGTCTACGATATTTCTAGCGAATATTGCGATCCTTGCTCGTTTTGTCACGTTGGCGTTTTGTTTTTTGGCGTGTTTTATTTTATATATTATAAATGACTCGATTACTGTTAACGAATACTGTTAGCTTAAGCTTAACACAATAAACATGTTGTACTGACTCTCCATAATGACCACTTTCTTCCGTACCATGGAGAGGTTCGACTGTATTTATTTATTTGTTCATTTTATTTTTGTTTGAGAATTTGTTCGTTTCATTTTCAGTGCGAGCCGTACGACTATGTCGAGGACCTTGTACAAAATATGCAGGTATGATGTAGAACTTAGTTTAAAATATTCGAGTCGAGTATTTTAGTCGCGATTTCTCAAACAGATCACAAGTTCAGATATTATTTGTTCTCTCCCAAGTAGTATCGTGATGCGATGTGGGGCTAATTTGTCAAATAAATCTCTTGTTCTGTTTGCCTTTTCCAGCTTTGTGTTGCAAACAAATCTGCACCTTTCATAGGTGACCAATTTTTCAGAGTTGTTGTTTTGTTTGTTTGCTTGTTTGTCAGTTTTTTTTTTTAGATTAATATTACCTCGTTAAGTCGAAATTTATCAGGCACTATCACTATTAATTTAGATACCATATTGCCATTTCAAGTTACATACATACATACGTACGTACTTTATTCGTCCCAAAAGAGCTTTTCGGTATAAAGATAAGATTAATAATCAAAAACTAAGTACACTGATAACTGAGTAAAAACTAGGCAAAAAAATGAAAGTCTTAATATGTCTATATATAAAAAATTAACATTAATTTTTTTTCGGACAACTCTTGAAGTCCTTTGTGGTCGGTTTCAGCTTAAGGGCAGGGTACATTGATTTTCAAAGTTTAACTTTCCTGAAATAGGTTCTTTGTCCTGTGGCGGTTTTATACAGAGGAATACATAGCATCTGGGAGATCCTCGTGGTATGCTCAGTGATGCTAGCTCTTTGAATATATTTAGAAAATAATGAATCTGGTGCACACCCAGTCATACATTTAAAAGCTATTATTGCATGACGGTAGAAGAGCAGCAGTCTTACTGGTAGCCACTGCAAATCTTTAATTATAGGGAAAATATGATCATATTTCCTTGTGTTGCTAACGATACGGGCCGCAAAAGTTAGTTGACTTATCGACGTGAAAACCGGGTACTTACCCTATTTTTGGGTATTACTAGACAGAGAAACTTAAAACCCGCTTTGTTATACAGTTGAGTTTGTTTTCCATCTTGTCTAAGAAAACTCCGCATGAACTTGCGATGAAATACCCATCTCATGTTTGTATTGTCTTTGATAGCTGTACCCAGTAGAAGATTATTTAACAGGAGACAACCTTATGTGGGAATTCAACGAAGAGGTAGTTAA
Source organism: Porites evermanni (assembly GCA_942486025.1). Taxonomy (NCBI): domain Eukaryota; kingdom Metazoa; phylum Cnidaria; class Anthozoa; order Scleractinia; family Poritidae; genus Porites; species Porites evermanni. The sequence continues at coordinate 24,948 of CALNXI010003795.1, forward strand.
AAATTATAGATTAGCCGAGTCTAAAGGCGAAGCTCCCGCTAATGAAAAAAATATATATATTGCAATAGAAAATCCAATTAGAGTTTTGCCTGCAATCATGATAGTGGTCAGCGGATACCCTGTAATTGACCACAACATGAATGTGCAATATCAGGCTGCAGGTTTCCAGACATAACAGTGTAACATTTCACATTGGTTTCCCTGCGGACGGACGAACGGATGGACTTACGGTCATTTGACCACCAAAATTTCCTGGATGAATACGTCACCCTAACCAAATTTTCTTCGTTATGGGGTCCCACTAGCGCGCGCTTCGCGCTTGCGTGAAGCTCCGCTAAAAATTCACCTCCGTTTTTTTGCGACATACTGATGATTTTGCTAGACTCATAAAATGGGTTTTGCTCAGAACGCTGCAAGAATTTGGAACAAAGACGCAGGTATAGTCGAGTCGTTACACTGAAAATTTGATAATAACACCCAAACCCAACCACGCCCATCTACAGACAGTTTGACAATCTTGGTCAGTGGTAGCTGGTTTCGAAAAAATAGCCGTGGGTTTTGGACCAATCAGAAACGGGAGTTTTTGTTGGATAGATATCAATTAAGATAACAAAAAAGTTTTAACCCTGCTGGTTTCTTTGCGCATGTTTGTAGGTTATTCAGAATGTACAAAACCTTTTAACGCCAGAAAGAGCCAACATCATGCTGTTATCAAAGAAGTTTGGCGAGGAGTGCACTGATAATGAGCCTTGGTTCCAGACCCCCTACAGCTGTTCTGGTATGTGGTTTTGCACTGACTACATTTGCTTACTCCATGGTGCTTCGTGTGTGATCAGTTGGCGTGGCAAGCAAAAAAAAAACAACAACAACAAACAAACAAAAAAACATAACCTTTCGGAATGTGATCATTTATGTGAAAGACTGCGAGC
>CALNXI010003795.1:28376-37420 GCA_942486025.1 Porites evermanni
TCCAGAGCTTCATCTTCCTGAAGAAAATAGATTCATCGGTAGGTGATGATTCGACGAAGCAGTCACTTTATCATACCACACAAAAATTTACTCTCTGAGGTCATATCCCATTGCCAGTTAACGTTTAAGTAAGGGAAAATAAATAACACCTAATTACAGTTGTAGTTGCGCTTATTGCACTTTTTATTTATTTATTTATTTATTTGTTTATTTATTTTTCCATTTATTTAATACGCCTTACTCGTTTCGGTCTATCTGTGACTCGTCATGCCACGCTCTTTTCTGAAAGAGAGGAATAAAGTGTGACAAGATGCTAAGGAGACTGTTCATAAGAGTAAAGAAGTTGAAATATGTGCCACTTGTGTAACGTTGAACTTGTATGTCTACTTGCGTAATGAAAACTTTCCTTAGTTTAAAAAGGCCTTTTTAGTTTCACTGTCAGTCGTAGACAATTTGCAGTACATGTATTATGATACATTTTACTAATACTTGTACTCGCTAGTTTGGCACCGCTGTACCTTCCCCATCGGAGCTTAGTAAGACTAGGCGTCCCCTTTTTTCATTTTGCTTAAGTGAAGTGTGAGGGCAGTGTTCGATTTAAATGAGCAATTTAAGGCATTTTAGGAGCGGGACCTGCCGGTTGTAGCGAAATCTGATGATAATTCTTATTTGTTTATTTACAGCAACTGAATTTGAAATCAAAGATCCTGACAGGACGATATCCGAGGTAGAGGTGACATAAATCTCAAATGTATTCTTTGTAGTTGTTAGACATCAGGTCATTACGAACGGATAACTGAACCGACGTTTGTCGTCCTGCTTACTTATTTTGTTGCATTTTCAGTTTCCAGAACTAGTTCATGATTGCTCTCTTGGAAAGGTCTGGTACTTAAAGGACACGAAATTCAAAATGCCACGAGGTTTGTATATTCCCCGTCCTCCAGTTTTTCTTGTGGACACTTGGTCACCTCTCTCCTCCGCAGAGGCCTCTTTGTATCGTAGGGAAGGCTGGAGAGAGCGGAAAGGAAAGCCCCCGGGGGACGAGGGGAAGGGGAAAGGGAAGAGGCGAGGCTCCTGCCTTTTCCCTCTTCCCATCGTACCCCGCGTGCTTTTTATTTTTCGACTGTGGCTATTTTATTGGGGTACCCAGTAGGAGTCTCTGCGAAGGAGAGAGCGCGGACTCTTGTCTCAGTGTCATGCTGCTTTCTAGTAGACCATTTCTATGCTAATATTGGTGCCTTATATTGAACCTACATTAAATTGGAATGACATGTTCTTAAACTTTATGAACAGCTGATAACATTTGAGGTTGCGTTTGTGTACATTTTTTCTGACATCAGTGAGGTGTAACGTTTGCCTTTTAGTGACAGAGAGGAAGCGTTTAGCCTCCCACACGGACGTTCTTTTGGCTAAACGGGTGACGAAGCCCTTAGAAGGTCTGCGTGTGAGGTTAGGAAGCATTCTACAAACGGCGAACGTCGGACACGATCACGCGACCATTCATTGCCAGACCTCAACGTGGCCGTTTGGAATTCTTTACATGTTCTTGCACCCTGTATAACATTTCATTGTTTTTCTGTATCCAGCAAGGTTTTATTTTCACCTCATTTCGCCGCTTCTAAGCTCCAGTCCTGAGAGGTGAGAAGCGTCGCTTATTAATGTTTGCTTGTTCGGTCATTACATTTCTTGATCCGATGGGGTCGGGGGGGAGGGGGGGGGGGGGGGCCCGGGGTGGCAATTTCGTGAATTGTGGACACGCCTGACGAAAATTCCGGTGTGATTTTTGTCCCCTACGCAGGGGTAGGGGGTTGAAAAAGTGCTGAACGTTAACCGTTTTATGCCTTGTCACGCAACTTGTCCTCCCGAGCAGCATTGCGTGACGAGTTCAACAGTGGCTGCCAAGGGGCGAAAGTCCCTCAGTCTCATCTTATTTGAAAAGGTCCTTGCACTAACTTGAAAGTCCAACAGTCGTGGACACAAGTTGGCTTGTTTGATGTTCTCCCTGTTTGAGTACTTAGTAACACATCAATGGTTGGTGAGAGAAGGGGGGAGGGGGGGGGGAGGGGTGGGGGCTTTATCTCAAGTAGTGAGGCCTCACCCCATATAAACCCCAAGCTTCAAGTTCAGGCTTCCCCATCACTATCTTTTTCAGCATACCTTTCTTTAAACTCTACAACCTGTAACGTGACAAAACAAACCAATCAAATCAATCAATGCCGCGGAAGCAACGTCTCTTTGAACTTTGTATTTATTTATTTATTTATTTTTATTTTTTTATTTTTTTATTTTTTTATTTCTCAGCATGGTTCTAGCAGACATGTTCCTAAGTGTATTGGAGTATAACTTGAAGGAAATCGCCTACGCTGCTGATGTTGCTCAACTAGCGTATGTCTGAAAGTTTTCGTTCTTTTTATTTTCTTTCGCCTCATCTAAATGATCGATCTCCCTTGACAAGCTATCCTTAATCGTCTACATATGAAAACTTTACAAGAAATACTTATCAAGTTATATAAAAGATGTACTCGCGTTAAAAATACTTCAGTTGTGTTTTGTTATTTGCCTTGGCTTAAAAGGCATTAGTTTAGTTTCGAAGGTCATTTAGTCGAGGCGCTATCAGTAGCTAACAGAGTGACTACGAACGTTTTGTTTCTTAGGTACTCTATGACGATCAGCGAAACTGGGATTGTACTTAAACTGGATGGATTTAACGACAAATTAGCGGTAAGTACAAGACTTCAAGGAAGTGTGTTACGAATTTAATATCATGGGTGACAAATTACTGCAATCTTAACTTCGGCGGGAAGTTTCAGCATTATTTTGTATTTTCACATCTGAAATTACAAAATTGCCGTGGCAACGTTCCGTACGTCTCAATGCCTAGCCTGATTCTCAGACGCCCGCGGTCGTTCGCGGTCCTTTCATTTTATAGAAAAATTCAGAAACTTGTGAACGTAAGCCAACATTTATGCCCTAAACTTTTCAGTGCGTGGAGTTCTCCATACAGTAAATAAGTAAAAAAAAACAAACAAACAAGAACAACAACGAAAAAAAAACTTTGTGAGCTTAAGTTGTCATTCGTGATATAATAAGTATTCAAAAATCATCAATAATTCATAAAGAAAAAACAAAAGAAATTAATGTTTAATGAGTGTCTTTATATCTGCTTAAGACACGGCTAAACTTTTCGTCCAATTTTGTAGAGCAAATTAACCCCAAATCTAAATATTAGGACAAGAATGAGTTGATCTATATCAGAGATTTTGAAGTCGTTCAAGAAACTCGCAATCGTGTATTATCAGGTGTAAAAACTCTCTGTTTGGCGTCGACTTTTTAAACCTGATGTTACACTCCTTCTCGTTTTTTTTTTTTTTTAACATATATCATTTGGCAAACTCGTGAAATAATTTCACTCGTCACCATTTGATTACACATACTTAGCCAAATTCATCAAATAATAATAATAATACTAATTAACAGTAAAGGAACTTTTAAATAATAATTCCTTTTCAGTAGCAATATATGTAGCCTCCCCGCAGACGTCCGTTGGGGTTCGTTTGTCACGCATTCATCTCTCCCCCACGGACAAAGGCGTCTAACGGGTTTCATAACAATTCCACTTTAAGAACTATTATTTATCTCTTTTTTATTCTACTTTATGATCATTATTTTTGTCGCGACGCCATACTTAACTAGGTGTCAGGGTGGTGACATAAGCTACTATTCTTACGTTATAAACATTCACTCATTAGCGCTCTTATGCAGCAACGCGAGCGATGGAAATTGCACTACTGATAAGTACTCAAGCAACAGGTGTATTCATTATCCCTAAACAGAGTTAAGGTTATCAAGATTATAGACATCGAAGCCACGTTTACGTTTAAATATACTGACCGGTTTTGTTTGTGTTGTAGTTGCTATTCGACACAGTCATTAATCACATTGCAGATTTTACTGTCAGTCCCCAAACGTTTGAAATGGTCAAGGTAAGCCTGTTCGCTTGCACTTTTATGCTTGTATTTCTGTTTCGTACATTTTACGTGCCCTCTGTGAAGTCGTTCTATTCATCCATGCAGAGCTTCGAAGTAAGTTCCTCTTGGTTTTATAGTACGCAATGACCACAACAACAGCAGCAGGAACAGCAACAACAACGTCTGCATGCTTCTCATACATACTAAAACGACGAAACTTACATGTAATGGAATTAAATAGCAAAAAACATATATTGTTTTTCTAAAAAAAAACGCCATCTCGATACTGGGACCCCAGCTAACACTGCTATAGGCTTCTTGCAATCAAGAAGCTGATTTTTGTTGCGTTAAAGTGATGTGCCGTTATCTTGGCAAAAAAATTCACCCTGGTGAACCGGGCCAGCCCAGGACTTGTAACCAGCCTTTACCAAATCAAGTAACTACTATCATTAGAAACATGAAATCAATCATAAAATGATGGACTTCATATACACCTTAGAAAACGTATATTCACAATAGAATTATTACTTCCAGATAATAATGATAATAAAAAAAAATCTTCAGTTCGGAGCTTCACGTTCAGAACTGATGTTACTGAAAACCTTTTCCATAGTAGACATAGGGACATTCGTATGTCTCTTCGTGTATTGCGGATGCTCCCTTTGTCCTTCTCGTTATATTTCATTTCCTAGTCGCCAACATGCGTCATCTATCTCGGCGCGATTGATCTTGGCAATCGAGTGAACTGCCGGATTGTTTCCTAGTCAGTCCTAATTTATTTAACAATTCGTGTTCTATTGATATTTGTAGCGTAAACTGGTGAGGTCTTACCGTAACACAATAATCAAACCACAGAAACTAGTCAGGTAAGGTCTCATTACTGCAAAGTTCGACTCGTGGTTAGCGTAGAAGCAAATTCAGAATATAGGCAAAATATAACAGGGATTAATTCTGAGCTTATATTTTGAGTGGTTTGTAGCCTGTTCCGAGCGTTCAGATAGTGGAGAGCGGTGCGAAGTAAAGAAAGCGATGAAAAGTAGAGGGGGACTGGGGAGAGACACCTGGAACAGGCAAAGTGGTTTGAATCCATTTACACCTTTTGCTACTTCTTGCCAGTGCCTGAATGCTTGCTACACGATGCTCTGAAATGAACTGTGAACTGGAACCTCCAAAGGCGCGCGTTGTTGGGTGTCATCTTCAAGGCTTTTGGCTCAATTGAGTCAGTAAAAGCTGGCAAATTTCATTAACCCATTCGCCCCAGGGAATTTTCCCGAAAAAAATGTTTTCAAGCTAGCCGAGCCAAGTCTCGGTATGGTTATAAAGAACCTTGGCGCAACAGTTTTTTGTGAATAGAATAAACAGGAAGAACCACCAAAGACTCCATTATTTACTCTGGGATTAAGTGAGATATGTTTAATTATGTATAATTTTATTGCGGAATGATTTATCTATTTTAATTGATAAGCCATTCAACCGATATGCAAGCGGGTAAACAAAACCTTTTTATTCATTTATTTGTCTGTCTGGATTTGTAAAAAAAGTTACTTAGAGAAATTTCAAGTGCGTTTTAACAATTTGACCCTTGAGGTGAATAAAATGCAGTTAAAAGTCGCTAGTTAAGGCTTAAAAACGATAACTTAATTGCTGGCAACACACGAAAAGTCGCTCTTGGCAAAGCGACAGGATTTTAATTTGTCATGAAATTAACAACATTTAAAAGCACAGAAAGTTCGAAATTATAGCGCTGCGGAGGGATGTAAACAGCATTATAAACACGTGATTTTATATCTACTGCAGCTTGTTATAGAATATGTGTACTGAAAACTTCANCTTTGACAGAGAAAATCTGTGGAAAGCTTTTAGATTGTACTCATTTGCTGTAACATTTAAGGGTAATTTCCTGGACCAGGAAAAAGTTGAGTGAAAATAGTAGCAAATTCCAGTCTCTTCCGTTTAAATAGTGAATACAGAAACCCAATGTATGAGAAAACAACTCTTGCCCACAGTCACGCTTGCGTGGTTTTCCATACAAATCCTTGTATATTCTGAAATTTTCTTTCCCTTACGTATTTAAGGGCTCAAATTGCCTGTCATAAATTAAAAGGATGATCTGAGCCCTGTAATGCTTAAGGAAATATTTCATAACAGTTTGAAAATTTCAAATTTGCAGGGATTTGTATGGAAACCATTCAAGCGTGACTGGGTGGCAAGAAGTGTTCCTTGTAATTCTTAACGGCCATTGCAATCACTACTTTTGAGATATATGGCTGAGAATTTACAGTTTACCTAATTTAAATATGCTCTTTCAGCTCGTGCTAATAACATGTTTCAAAACTGAACTATTTTCGTGTTTACCTAAAGTTGATCACTTGATCAACTAATGTACAAAAGACCTATTTCATCAGCCCACTTGGATGATGGGTTCCCACATTGTGCTCACGTCTGCGCTTTTGAGAACCTACTTGATTGAGATTGACATTTCGGGTATTTTCAGGATACATGTATAAATATTTATTTTATAAGTACTGAGATTTATCCACACAGATGACAGTGATGAAAAAATCGTTCTGTTTTTAGTCGCAGCCAATCAGCGACACGAACGATGAAATTTCACTAGTGAAAAATCATCGTTCGCGGCGTCCGATTGGACGAACGATATTTTTCACTAGTGAAAAGTGATCGTACGGCAAGCCAGGTCATCCTTGGCGCGAAAACTGGCAAGCCGCCTTTTTATTTTCAAGATGTCGGAAAGGTTTGCGGACGTCGGTTCAGTTGACAATTTTATTACAGAACAAGAAAACAAAGCCACATTGCAAAAACACAACGAGAGGTACCACTTTTACAAACCTTTTTAGGAACCAGGAATGAACTTAGAAAAGTTGAAGAAATTCCAGCATTGGAGTTAAACGAATACATCTGCGAGTTTATCATTTCGGTCAGAACCAAAGATCGGAAAGACTAAGAGCCTTCTTCGGTCCGAAGTCTATTGGCTAGTTTTGAACCACATCTAAAAAAGAACAGCTACTCTGCCAGTATCATGAATGACCTCGTATTTGAGAAAACAAGAAAAGTCCTCCTGTCCAAACGGAAAGAGTTATTGAAGAGAGGAAAAGGAAACAGGCCAAACGCTTCGATAGCAGTGACAGTGGAGGACAGTGACGATGAGTAAAAACATGAACATGAAAGAAATCTCAGTACTTATAAAATAAACAAATAACTTCATGGTTGGTGAGTGCGTACGATTTTTATTCACTTGTTGTGAAAAATCGCAAACTCACTCGTTCGCTGCGCTCACTCGTTCGTTTGCGATTCTTCACAACTCGTGAATAAAAATCGTACGCACTCACCAACCATGAAGTAATCTCTATGTCTTCAAGGCATAATTGACGTACTTTCGCATTTTTAAGCTGGGAAAATATTGGCATACGAAACAATAACTTCAGGGGTAGGGAAAATTTAAAATCCTAAGAAGGCTTGGCCAACCAGCCAAATAACCTGCAGTCCACGGCTGTTGTTGAAAACACAAATAGTATGACATTCCGTGGCTAATTTAATAATCATTTTACGAAGTCAAAAGAGTAAATCACATCCAGACGTTTCTATCAAAATTTTTTTGCTACCTACCTTTTCCTTTTTTTACCATTGGGGGGATTGAGATGAAACTTGGTATTAGTATTACTACCTTCACAACTGATCCGCCAAGGGAGAGAACAACAAACAAACAAACAATAAAAGAGAAGTTAAAAAGGGATTGAGAAACACGTAAAAATAGGGTGTTGGGCTATAGTTGTAAACAAGCATCGGGAACCGAAATGAATTGGTTGCGTAAGTTCGCATCTTATCGCTGTAGAAGTTTGCTTTTCCATGCATGTGTGAAAGCTTGTACTTATACCTAACATGTTCTCTCTTAAAAGTCGATAATAGTGTAGTGCAGTAATAGACACTGTCACCGCATGTACCTTGAAATCGTTTATTTTTTTCTCTCTCTCTCTCTCTAGGAAGCGATCTCCTTACAAGAACAGTTGTACAAGTACGTAATTCTAAGTGTTCTAAGTAATAGTACAATAGTAATATCTCTTGTTTTTAAATAATGGATATTTCCACCGTATGTGAATTTATTTACTTTTATTACAAATTTTCTGACATATTAAACACGCTTTGTTAGTCTTCTTTTAATCAGGTTAAGGTGTTTATAACAATACAATGTAAGTGGTTGAGGCGAAGCGTCTCCGAATTCGAGTCCCGCTGTGACATGTATTTTTCTCCCTCGGTCAGTTCTCCCATGGGCGTTTTCGTCGGGAGGGGTGGGAGTGTCAAGCCCTTGAATCATGGTTGCGGTGTGCGCGTGTATGACAGAAGGCAGAGAAGGGGATGGGAGAGACATTTCGACCTATGCCTACTCTATAGATTAATGAATGGGACGCAAAAGTGTTAAGTGAGTATAAGCCAATCTACTTATTTAATAAATTCTTCAGTCGCCATGGTCTTATCGTCGAGAAGTATGGTGCAGCCCTGCGGGAGATGAGATTAGCAATCCAGGCTTGAATTGCACCTTCGTATCCTTACATTACTTATTTATTGCTTCGAACTATATTTCAGTTGTATCTTGGTACGTGTGCGTGTACAATTTTATTTTGGCGCGCGCAGTATTTGTTTATTTATTTAACTGAGGTGTACATTTAGTTCGTTAATTAACGTCTTAATTTTACTTTGCGTTATTTTCCTCTTCCTCGTCCGTGACTGTGCTTACATGGTGGGTGGCTCCTCCCAAAATGTTCTGCAATTGGTTCAGGATTTAATGGAGCCGAAACCAATTGTGGAATTGCACGCATTTTAGGCATCCTACTGATGAACAGTTGCGACACGTAGATATATATTATTTAGCAACTACTATAATTTTCAGTCTGTCCACATGTGAATCATATCCTCTCGATCGATAAACTTAATATACTTGCGCCCTAAAATAACTCGAAAGAAAAATTTGACTTTGCAATTACCGATACAGATCGACCGTCCATGGTATCTGTAAATTTGTTATTTCATATTTAATGTATTTCTTTTCCATGCTACTTTTTC
>CALNXI010003796.1:5000-19506 GCA_942486025.1 Porites evermanni
ATTAAAATTTAACCGGAAAACTCCAGCTTAGAAATAGCCCACTCTACATTTTTTCTTCATTTTTTTTGTAGAAATCCAAACAAGAAACTTTTTTTGATCGTAATACTTCTTTTTTCGTGGCAGGTGCGATATTCACGAAAGCGAGCTTGTTTCCACTGAGCGAGACGGTTTTCAGAAGTTTCCTTTAGGTGAGTTGTTTTCTCGGTGGTTTTATATTAACCTTATCTAATCAACTAGGCTGTCTTTTGATTGGGCTTGCATCACTCTGTTAGATGAATCTAGCACACCGGGTTTTCCCGAACCTGACAATACACCCGACACAGGTTTCCCTATAGCTACAAAATTACGTCTGAAAAAAAGGAGTGCAGGAATTCCACATTGATACCGCATCACTACCCAGATCTGGGTAGTGCTTCTGATTGGCTGAAAATTTGCTTCATCCAATCAGAATCACTATCCAAATCTGGGTAGGTGAGATATTCACGAAGTGCTAGTGCTAGCTATGGGGCTGAAAAAAAGTGGTTGTTATAACAGGGGTTAACGTTATATCCTGTCCCATACATTTCACTTCAAGTGAGTGAAGAAAATTAATATTTATTGAGCTAGGGTGTTTGGTATATGGGAGCTCGTTATATTAAGAGGTTATTTGTCCCTGCCATAGGCCGCCCAGCCTGGAAATCAAACAAAAAAGCAAGTTGCCGTTGTTATTGGTTGTTGGTAGAGGTTTGACTGTATCTTTCTCTTTTATTAAGATATTCGTAATCCAAAGCCATATAGCGAAGCGGACTTCCTTGCTATGATAGAAACCGAAACATATGACATTGTTCACGGAAGAATTACGGCAAAAACTCTGATGGGCTTAGGTGACAATCCTTTGTCATTGGCAATTAAGGTTAGTCCTTTTAAGATATTTTCCTTTCGGAAATGCGTTTATTCGTATAAACTTCTGGACTTGCATTTCACTTTTCTGCTTTTAGTAGAAAAATGTATGTATAACGGAATAATAATAATGATGATGACAATGATGGTGGTGGTGACGGTGATGATGACGATGATGTTGATGATGATGAACGACTTATTAGAAATTCCAACAAAAGCTGAGAACTAGAAAAAATGGATTAGGAAGAGATACATCGATGCTATGAACGGATTTTAAAATGCTTCAATTATAATATACACTTAATGCCAGATCCCGAGTGAAACAATTAGTTTTGTTTTCTCGTGACGTGAGTCCTGATGTTTCCCGAGACCAAGTCGAGGGAAACATCAGGACTCGAGGAAAAACAAAACTAACTGGTTTCCCGAGGGACCTGACATTAAGTGTTTTGTTATATTTCTGGACTTTCAATTCGACGTACTTCAACAGCAACAAAAAAATACGCTTTAGCGGACCGAATCAAAACAGTCGTCTCTGTACTTATAAGAACACAAATTTAATTTTCAAAACCACTGAATAAATGATCTACAAAGTACTCTTTTATATTATCTGCATCTTTTTCTTCCACTAGCTCCTGTTTCTCTTCTGGGATAACTTTGAAAATCGTTTCTTTTTAGCTTGAGGCTTCATGTTTGTGTTGTTATTTTCATTCACGAAAGAGAAAACTGGCAGTGTTTTTCCCGCCTTCTGTCACGCCACTTTCAACCATGCCTTGATCACGCGCTGTAATGTATCCTGAGCGGGGTACATTGCTTAATGTATCACGATCGGGATACATTTGTTTTTAGTCAAGGCCATGTGACCAAGAATCAGCCAATGGCTGCCCCTGTTTAGTTGAGTGAAAGTCTAGGAATATAACAAGGCCGAATATAACTTCTACAAACAAGTCAACCGACAACATCGCGCGAGTGAAGCATCCCAGTGGCAGGTTTAATAAATTTTCCAAAGTCAGAACCACAGTTTAACAGACTGCAGCTCGATAATATCTGCCAAATTGTACAATAAAACGCCGAAGTCAAGTTATCTATTTAAAAAAGCACTCCTAAAGAGAAACGTTTGCAGTTGTTTTTGTTTTCTTTAAAAAAAACAAACAAACAAACTGCTGAACCAGCATTCTTAATATGTTGAGGAAACCTGACCCAAAGCAGCGGCGCAGCAATAGATCCAGAGAAAGCAAGGCTGCCGTACATGTGACTATTTATGTTAAAAAACTGTGAGTGGAGGGAAAAAAATGCTTTAAAACCTGAGTGAGATCCCGTGTTGGAATAAAATTTTTAGATTTGTGTCAAATATGTTTATTAATTAATTCATGGTAATCACATAGTAATAATTATCATTCATTCAAAATATTTCCCCAATTCTGATTTGCTAAAAGCACACGCATAATGCAACATAACCAGTTACTGATGACCAACTTTGGAAGAATTTTGTGTTTAACGAGGAAATGACGTCAAAAATGCAGCCTTCTACAGGTTAATGCACCGTTAACCGAGAAGACCTGGGGACGAGATTGAGTTCTTTTCGTTGTAAAAACTAAAATAGCGGACACTTCATTCGTCTCAAGAGTAAGAACTACAGCTGGAACTGGGCGAAATAATGGCTAAAAACATAGCAAAAACAGCTAGAAGACAACTCAGAGGGTGACATCTGCTATTTGGAGAATATTTGCGGGGCTGGACAAATTTAAACGTAAACTATCGCAGATAAACTAAACATTGATGCAGGTAAGCTTGTTTTAGCTATGTTTTTAAACTAGGAATTATTTTGAATGAATAATAAAACAATTATTGAATTCGGCTTCCGTATCATATGAAGAATTATGGAGATCTCGGACGGTGTTATCCGCCTCGGCCTACGGCCTCGACGGATAACACCCTCCTCGATCTCCATAATTCTTCATAAGATACTCAGCCTCATTCATTAGTTTTTAATTATAACTAGTATACCTAAAGGGTAGAAATGCTGCCGTAGGCAAGGAATAGTGAAGAAATGGAAAATGAAGTGTGAAGTTTTCAGTAGAAGGTGATATGAGGCTATGAGGGCTATCCAAAATCTTTGTCAGTGATGACCTAAATTTAGAAATTATCTTTCTTTTGAGAATCGCGTTTAAGTTGACTCCAACTTAATCATGATCCAGTTTTAGTATTTTTCTTACGTGCTCGCGTCGCGTCAAAAGTAGCCTGATAATTCTTGATTTTTGATATGTATAAGTTCAGTCATTCTCGCTTTCAACTGAATAAATGAAATTTATTTTGAAGCTTTGATTTGGCGATACGAGCAAATTTTCTAACTATGGAGTTCAGTCTTTCTTTTCGCACAAAAATCGAGCGATTTCCACGAAACTTAAAATATTCTTGAGTTTAAGACTGTTTTCTTTTTCATCTACCAAGTTTAAGGAAATTTGTTCGACTGTGAACTGCGCTACAAGATAGGTTTGAGAAACGACAATGAAAGCACAACAATAATTTGGCCAAACATTTCACGAATCAGACACCGATTTAAACAATTTTGGAGGGCAGTTATGTTCAATTTTTAATAAATATGATACATAGATTTGGGGCTCGTAGCTCTAATGCTGCTTGGGTGATTCCCTCTTAGAACAGAAGGGAATGTGTTAGGAAAATAGTAAAGGCTCCGGCTATATGACCGGTCACCGGTGAAAATTTTCAAAGCACTAAATGACCTGCAGTCCGATATTTTTTTCAATAATTTTGACAAATCGAAGAATCCCAGCCAGACTAAACTATCATACGCCGATTTATAATAGACTGAAAGACTTAGTTTCTGGTCAAGAAATGTTGTCAAAATGTAAGTCTCTTGAATTCTAAAGGGAAACAAATTCACTCGAATATGATCGGATTCGATCCCCGGAGCAAAGGGTCGGCTTACCACTACTCTAACCACTAGACCACCGTGGTTTCGCTGCAAGGTGGTGATTTTATAGGAAAATTCATTACCTGATGAGGGAATTCCACGTTAAATTGCACTTGAAAAGCGATATCGCACGAATCGCGAAGCGATGAGTGCGATAATAATAATAATCATCTTTATTGAGGAAACTTTTTCATAAAAGATATGGTTTTCAAAAAGGACCTCAAAACTAGATATATATAGTAAAACCAAAAAAGCTATAAAATTGCAAAGGGATTAAAAAGATACAAAAAGTGCACAAAAAATTAAAAATAAGTATAAGTAAAAATTAAACGTAAGTAGCTATATTAAAAACTTAAAAACATTACGTTTAAAACTATTTACATTCCTTGAGTCTTTGATCGTCTGACTGAGGGAGTTAAAATCGGAAACGGCGTGATATTGTGTTCTTTGCTTCCCCCAATTTCTTTTGACACGTGGTAATCTAAAATTGCCCTTGTTACGTGTATTATGCCTATGAAGTACGTCTTGTCTAATCAAGTCCATATCGTGATTAATTAGGCCATTGATGCATTTGTATACGTGTACACACCTTCTTTGAAATCGCCTTTTCTCTAGAGGTAGCCACTTGAGAACAGCTAATGCCTCAGTGGAGGATGAGTACAATGGTCTATTTAAAATAACTTTAGCGGCCTTATTTTTCAAAACTTGCAAACTAGACATAAGGGTAATATTATATTTATCGCCCCATACAAGATCAGCATATTCAAAAAGGGGCATAACAAGACTTTTATAGAAAAGTAGACGCGCCCTGAAAGGCAATAAATGCTTTATACGCTTGAGAAGCCCAAGCCTCTGATTGATTTTCCCAGTTAGGTGTTCAATATGATCAGTCCATGTGAAATCCGAAGATATATGTATACCGAGGTATTTAAAGCTGCGAACATTACTTATACTATGATCTAAAATTGAGACAGTCAAATCTACTTTGCTTTCGCGTTTCCTATTACTACCGATAAGCATGCATTAGTTTTGTCCAAATTTAAAGTCAGTTTGTGATCATGAAGCCATTTCGCCACACCCAGTAGATAGTTATTTAACTTATCACTCGACTCCTTTGAGGATGTACCATAGCAATAAATCACAGTGTCGTCTGCATAAAGTGACGCGTAGCAGGAGTTAAGCACATTTGGCAAGTTATTTATGTAAATCACAAACAACAGAGGCCCTAGAATGCTACCCTGTGGCACCCCATGCGTGACTGGAAGTTCCTCAGATAACTCATTTCCACATGAGGTGCGCTGTTGTCTACCAGTTAAGTAAGAACGGACCAATGAAGAGCTGTTTCGGAAAGGCCGATCTCGGATAGCTTGCATAACATTATTTGATGGTCTACCGTGTCAAATGCCTTGGTTAGATCGATGAACACGGCCCCGCAAAGCTTTCCTTGTTCCATGTTTAAGAGCACTTCATCAGCAAATGAGGTCAAAGCTGTTGTAGTTGAGAAACCCTTCCGGAAACCAAACTGCTTGTTGGACAAAAAATTATTGGTAATCAAGTACTGATACAAGTGCAAGTGTACCGCTCTCTCCAAAATCTTGCTTAGTGTAGGGAGGATTGAGATGGGGCGGTAGTTGGAAGCGTTAGTCCTGTCATCTGACTTAAACAATGCCGTGATTTTCGCGCATTTCCACAATTTGGGAAATTGACTAGTGCGAATTGAAAGATTCAAAAGTTTAACAACAGATGGTGCAATTGTGTGAGCTGAGATTTTAAGAAGTTTCGCGCTAATTTTGTCAAGACCAATCGCTTTGTTTGCTTTCAATGACAAAAGCTGCTCAAGCACAAAAGATTGACCCAATTCAGTCAACTCGAACTGGAAAAGCGGGTGTTGATATCGATATCGGTTTTCAAGTGCAATTTAACGTGGAAATCACGAGTCAGGTAATGGATTTTCCTTGAATCGCATAATCGAATAAAAATCAGAAAAAAAAAAAGAAAACAGCAGTAATATTGTTTGTTTTTATCTTGAGCACGCGCTCCAGGAAGCCTTTTCAAAGTCAACCGTCAGAACTGTCATTGCGTTAGCGAATAGGATAGATTGGATATCGCGAGCTTTGTTGTTGGCAGTAACAAGTCTTTGGCCTCAAAAAGTAGGTTCTAGGGTTGAAATCTATTCGGCAAGATGGAAATTCATGCTGATTTCTGACCAGGCCAAAGACTTACTAAAAAATTGTGTGGAAGGCGGGGGCTGTATGTCTCCTTTTCAACCGCTGTCATCCGGGATCTTGAATAAATCGACTGTCCGTGAGTAGAGAAAAGTTCCATGTGCCGATTTATGTGGAGAAAGCGAGAGTTTTACGGAGTAATTTGACGATGTTTCGCCCGTGTTAAGTGTGGAAGTATTATGAGTGGTTTTCGGAAGTGCTGTGATTGCCGCGAAAGTCATTTATTGCATGATTTGCCGAAAGTGTTGACAGACAAATCTCAGGTATGTGCGGGTGAGGTCGTGTTACTAGAATACTTTGTGCGAAGCTTAAAAACGCTTCGTGAGTGTTTAGTTTAGGTGATTTTCTCTTAGAAAGACTATTTTGTGCTCAGAGGTTGTAGATTCTTAATCTATTTTCGGCCGACACTGAGATATAGGCCTTACGGTTTGACTGACTAAAAGATGACAGTTTCTGGACGTTTCAAATGTTGTTTATTTCATCGCAAAATCCTATTAGAGCTGTACTTCTGCGAGAGAACTTTACCGTCTATTGCCTGCAATAATGCTGTCATTGCTTAGCCTCAGCTGGTGACTTTCAACTCCTTCCCATTCTACTTAGATGTCAACGTAGTTAAAATGCACTTGAAATTTCTTTAACCACGTTTTAACAATTCCAGTCAGATATATATCTGTCTGGATTTGATAAAAGGTACCTCCAGAAATTTCAAGTGCGTTTTAACAATTTGACCCTTGAGGTCAATAAAAAGCAGTTGAAAGTCGCTAGTTAGGGTTTAAAACGGACGAATTAATCGCTGGCAACACACGAAACGTTGATCTTGGCAAAAGCGACAGATTTGTAACGAAATGAACAACATTTAAAAGCACAGAAATAATGACCTTTCAGTCTCCTAAACTATGAGGCTCATAGCGAGATGCCCGACTAAAACAGACTTAGAATCCACCTTTCTTGACCCCACGATCGGTTGTCTAAGACAAAATCACTTCAACTAAACACTTACAAAGCGTTTTCATGCTTGTGCACAATATTCTTATAACACCAGCGCCACGACATACCTGAAATCTGTCTGTCAACAACCTCAGGAAATCACACAATTAATCACGTTCTCGGCACTGATAAAACTATCCACAACCAACCAGACACAATGTTTCCACACTTAATACGGGCGAAATAACTCAATAACTCTCGCTTTCTCCACACAAATCATCACATGTAAACTTTGCTGACACAGTCGCCGGATTTCTTCAAGACCCCGGATGCAGACAAGCCGTTTTGAAAGGGACACATGGAGGCCGGCCTTCAAAACAATTTTTTACTAAGTCTCTGGCCTGGTCAGAAATCAGCATCAATTTTGCTCTCGCCGAATAGTTTTGACTCCTAAAAGCTACTTTTTCAGGCCAGAGACTCGTCACCCCCCACATCAAAGCTCGCAATATGATGCCTTTCCGTCTCAAGCCCCCGAGATCAGTGTTTCACTCGTTTAGCCAAAATGAGACGAAATGAGGTAACATATTGGACGACGGCAGACTTTGCCAATCGTGAGAAATGTTCCTTCATAAGGCTTAATGATGTCTTCCGGGAAACTTTTGCTGCAGGCGGCCAAAAAGAAACCTAGAAAATTAACCGACCACGGAAAACAACTTCTACCGCGCGCGCTGATTTCAAATGTCATAGTGTTTTATGACAAGGAGAGAATTATGGGAAATGACAGGTAGGGGAGAGCTGCGGGGTAGGGGGTGGGGAAGATGTAAACAGCACATTAAACCGTATTTACGTCTTTGAGAGAGGTATATATTCCTTCTCTATGGTGACTGATAGTTTTTTTTTAAGAAGAAGAAGAAAAGAAAGAACAACGTATGGACCTTCACGATGATATTCGCGGTAGGTCACCTATCCAGTTCTTAACCGCCACCGACAGGGCTTAACTTGAGTGCCGCTACCAAACCGAGTTTCACGAAGGTTATTGCGAGATACGTATTTCTAGTAAATTTATTAATGGCAGCTTCGCTTTCAGCCCTGGCTAAATCTATTCAAAGTAGACAGACTGCAAATTATAGTAGTTGCTAAAAATATATCTACGTGTCCCAACTGTTCATCAGTAGGATGCCTAAGATGCGTGCAATTCCACAACTGGTTTCGGCTCCATTAATCCTATACCAATTGCACAACATTTTAGGAGGAGCCACCCACCGTGTGAGCACAGTCTCGGACAACACATATAAGTGAGGAAAATAACGCAAAGAGAAACTAAGACGTTATTAAACGAACTAAACATACACTCAACTTAACGAATTAAATTAAGCACATGTGAAATTCGACGTTTGAACTGGGTAATGGTAACAGTGTCCAGTATTACTAAAAATACCGGTAGATACGCTATGATGCATATGGCATTTTTTTTTTATATTCCTGTAAATTTTCCTTTCAATTTACCACATTATGTTTCTAGCTAAATGCACCACACAGGTAAAAAAAAAGTAAAAAAGAAAAAGAAAAAAAAATAATGTCACGAAAAATTTGCTTCAAGCGGATTCGAACCCGGACCCTCCGAATACGTTTGAAGTAAAAATAAACGCCTCTACCCACTGGACCACCTCGGTAAGTGCAGACAATCCAAGTTTAAAGGAGGTATATATTCCTTCTCTATGGTGACTGACAGTTTTCAATCTTAAACTGATCGAAGCCAGACGTAAAGCTCACAGTAAACCCATTAATACTCTTTCAGGCTTGGTCCATGCCGTGGAACGTTCGAGAAATTTATGAACTATCGATCTCGCGGCCACCGACTGAACAGTATGACCGTACGATTCTCTCTCTGCTCTTAAAGGTGTCTTTTCATCGGTCGGGGAAAACATTAACGCAACGTTGTTTATCATTATTTTCATTGTTTTAGGTTAGGGTAGCAAACTATTTGGCTTTTAGCGTTAGAAGAACTGCTACATGATCTCTCTCCCCAGAATGAAGAAAAACAATTATGGCCGCCAAATACATCCTTTTAGCTCTGAAAGTTCTCCTTTATTAACAAACGTTGAACATTTATTTCGGAAAACAAACAGTTAAGTAGAAAAAGAATTTTACAAAAGTCTCATAAGCAGGTCTCCTTCTCGACTTACATTTGCAATATCGGTCGATTTACGCAACTTTTAAACTTCTGGCTCAGTTTTCGTTTGCTTCTGCTTTGAAAATGATGTAATAATACTCAGGGTACTACAGTGTAAAGATTTTTAGAGAAAAACAACAAAACATCCTTAAATTCTATCCACATTTCGTTGACAGTTTTATCATCAATATTGGTTTGTATCAGCCTAGATGCTGCCAATAAGTCGTCAGAGATATTAGCCTGCGAAAACATCCGTTTCTCCACGCTCTTCGCCGCTGGGGACGTTTCGCGCGGAGGAAAGTCTGCGATTCAGCCACAGCAATTCCATACTGACGACGCAAATCAATGCTCACTTGACAAATCCGGCAGTCATGGGGTTCCAAATGCAAAATTTTACGTTTCTTCTGGTCGATTTTGGTTAAGTGTTGTGTTCATCTGCGAACGAGCTCCAGCAAAACAATAGCTAAAGCAATGTAACTACCCCTTCGACTAATCAGGACTTCTGATCGGATTCTGGACATATTTTACGTTATCAGTATGGAATTTCTGTCGCTGAGTCGCAGACGTTCCTCTCTGCGAAACGTCCCCAGGGGCGAAGAGCGAGGAGAAAAGGTTTTTGTCGCAGGCTACAGAGATTTTGCCCCATTTAGCTCTTTTATACAAGGGGATCTCACGCCGTTTTTGTTAATAACGTACTGGTGTTAAATCTTATTCCACAACAGGGCAATCATGGTCTGAGATACCTGGTATAACAGAGACATTTTTGACACTGTTTGGGTTGTTTGTAATGATCAACTCTAAAATGTTTTGGTTTTGGTGGGTAGTTCAACCACTTGGGTTAAATTATTATCATCCAAGGTATCCCCAAACTGGTAGTGGAGTGATGGATGGTTACAGGGCTTAACAGTATGTTCTTCCTAGTCCCATCCTGGGAAATTGAAGTCGCCAGCAAGAAGAACGTGATGGTTGACGTTTAGTAACTACAGAGATCCCTCTAGCTCTAGTAGAGCTTCTTTGTCATTTTCATGCGGCTTATAATAGGCTCCAATGTGCAATGTCTTTTTACCAGATATTTGTAACCTGCACCACATGACTCCACAGGCTGTTTGAAGTTCACGTTCTCTAGTAGCTATTAGGTCGTTCTTGACAGCAATAAACACTCCCCTATGAGGATCACTTCCTCTGTCTCTCCTCCCAATCTCACACATGTCTGCTATTAGTATCTCCCCTGTACTGTGATTTTTTATTGTTAAAACAGCTAAAATCTGATTGGTTCTTGGTGGTTTCTTTTGTGTTATCAGCCAATCAGAAACCATTTGTAATTTGCACTTGTGTTATACGTTTTGCGCTAGTGTTACAGAGGAATTGCACTCCTTTCTCAGCCTATCAGAATTGAGTAATTTTTTTGTGTATATTATTATAAAAAGAAGAAGAAGAAGAAAAGAAAGAACAACGTATGGACCTTCACGATGATATTCGCGGTAGGTCACCTATCCAGTTCTTAACCGCCACCGACAGGGCTTAACTTGAGTACCGCTACCAAACCGAGTTTCACGAAGGTTATTGCGAGATACGTATTTCTAGTAAATTTATTAATGGCAGCTTCGCTTTTAGCCCTGGTTAAATCTATTCAAAGTAGACAGACTGCAAATTATAGTAGTTGCTAAAAATATATCTACGTGTCCCAACTGTTCATCAGTAGGATGCCTAAGATGCGTGCAATTCCACAATTGGTTTCGGCTCCATTAATCCTATACCAATTGCACAACATTTTAGGACGAGCCACCCACCGTGTGAGCACAGTCTCGGACAACACATATAAGTGAGGAAAATAACGCAAAGAGAAACTAAGACGTTATTAAACGAACTAAATATACACTCAACTTAACGAATTAAATTAAGCACATGTGAAATTCGACGTTTGAACTGGGTAATGGTAACAGTGTCCAGTATTACTTCAAATACGGGTAGATACGCTATGATGCATATGGCATTTTTTTTTTATATTCCTGTAAATTTTCCTTTCAATTTACCACATTATGTTTCTAGCTAAATGCACCACACAGGTAAAAAAAAAGTAAAAAAGAAAAAAAAAATAATGTCACGAAAAATTTGCTTCAAGCGGATTCGAACCCGGACCCTCCGAATACGTTTGAAGTAAAAATAAACGCCTCTACCCACTGGACCACCTCGGTAAGTGCAGACAATCCAAGTTTAAAGGAGGTATATATTCCTTCTCTATGGTGACTGACAGTTTTCAATCTTAAACTGATCGAAGCCAGACGTAAAGCTCACAGTAAACCCATTAATACTCTTTCAGGCTTGGTCCATGCCGTGGAACGTTCGAGAAATTTATGAACTATCGATCTCGCGGCCACCGACTGAACAGTATGACCGTACGATTCTCTCTCTGCTCTTAAAGGTGTCTTTTCATCGGTCGGGGAAAACATTAACGCAACGTTGTTTATCATTATTTTCATTGTTTTAGGTTAGGGTAGCAAACTATTTGGCTTTTAGCGTTAGAAGAACTGATACATGATCTCTCTCCCCAGAATGAAGAAAAACAATTATGGCCGCCAAATACATCCTTTTAGCTCTGAAAGTTCTCCTTTATTAACAAACGTTGAACATTTATTTCGGAAAACAAACAGTTAAGTAGAAAAAGAATTTTACAAAAGTCTCATAAGCAGGTCTCCTTCTCGACTTACATTTGCAATATCGGTCGATTTACGCAACTTTTAAACTTCTGGCTCAGTTTTCGTTTGCTTCTGCTTTGAAAATGATGTAATAATACTCAGGGTACTACAGTGTAAAGATTTTTAGAGAAAAACAACAAAACCTTGCAGATTTATGGCGAAAAATGTACTTTAAAAACGAACTAAAATATTCAAAACGCTCAGATCACGTACCTGATGACGTCATGTCCCTCTTTTGGTAAAGAAAAAAATTGTCAGATAGAGCATTGCTTTCCTGCAAATTTTCTCTGCCGTGTGATGAAACATCAACTCTCTACAGCCCTCGGTCTAGTTTCCCGAATTTTTCGCTCATGTTCGTTGCGCCCTTAAATTTTAAATTCTGGACGTAAACTGGTTATTTTTAAATGCTTCACACAACCAAAACCTCAAATGTGCTATTTTATTTTAACCCAATGATAAAATCTTGTCACAGCAACAAAAAACCCTAATTCAGCAATGGTCACGTGACTGATGACGCCATCACCTAGATGTGACATGAGAAGATATTTTATGGCAAATGTTATCTTGTTGTGGTCTGGCATTCTTCTACGTATAAAATTGTCAAAGTTATAAAGCTTTCAAAAAAAGTGCCTTAAAGGATTCTGGGATATTTTTTATGACAATTATAATTTACTTTTGTAATTATCATCTCAAGGTTTCTAACATCTCAAGGTTTCTCAACATCTCAAGGTTTCTAACATTTCAAGGTTTCCTAATTTTTCTCAAATGTTATCAAGTATTCATCATCATCTGTAAATTCTATTTGGTCAGAGGCCCAGTCTCATCTGTCCAAGAACATTTGCAATTTTACCATCCGCTACGGTGATAATATCTCACCGATATCTGAGAAACTCTGGTCCATGCGTTTGTAACCTCTAAACTTGATTTCTGCAACTCACTTCTATACGGTCTTTCTAGCTACCTCATAGAACGCTTACGGAAATTTCAGAATGCCGCTGCTAGGATTGTAACCCTGACTGCCAAGAAGGAGCATATCAGGCCTGTCTTATACAGTCTACACTGGCTTCCAATTAAACAAATCATAATTTTTAAGCTGCTATTATTAACATAAAAAGCTCTAAATGATTTTGTTCCTAAATATCTTTCCGATCTCATTAACATCCATGTACCTAAACGTAATCTCTGATCTACGCAAAGTCGACAATTGGTTCAACCAGCATACAACTTGCGTACCTATGGCTTTAGGGCATTTTCATACGCTTCTTCTTTTTTATGGATTCTCTACCACGCGAAATAAGGTTTTCTTCATCTTTAGGCAGTTTTAAAAACAGGGTTAAAACAGACCTTTTTAAAAGGGCGTGTGAGCAGGAGGGGCGCTAAGCCATACACGTTCTGTTTCAGTGTTTTTACACATAAAATTTAAGTTATTACAGTTTTTAAAGATATGTGAATTTTTGCTTTTTTTTAGCCTTCTTTAGCTCTTGGTCGTAGTCTTGATTTAATTTTTTTTAATAGTTGAATTTTTTGTCTAACCATTTCTAGCTCTGGGTTTTAGTCCTAGCTTTAATAACATTGGTTTTCAATTTTGTTTTCCAGCCGTTTTAACCCTCGGACGTTCATGCAAATTCATATCCCCACCGTGGTACAAGGGGATTGGGGGGGCGGGGGGGTGGATGGAGCCCCCCTAGAGTTTTTGATATGTTGCAGTATTTGAACGATTTACCTTCAGTGGAAAGCCTTTGATCTTCTCTACAAGACGAGGGATATATTATCGTTGGTGCCGCTAATGGGGGGCCTCTCTTGGCCGTATCTTGGATTTTACCAAGAATTAGAAATCAGGTTAAAACCATGAGAAATGGTAATTTTTTGGTGCTTAAATAAGCACTTTGCATGATTTCAGCCACAAGATTAACTTTTATTGTTGAAAAAAGTAGAAAAAACATGTACTTTCACTCAAAAATGGCTTGACCACCTAATAATAATAATGATAATAATAATAATAATAATAATAATAAGAATAAGAATAATAATGACTTTATTACAGTATTTCCTCTGAAAGGTAGCTCTTCATCTGTAAAAATGTACATTAATATTAAAAATGATAATAACAATAATATTAATAAAAAGCTATAGCAGTGTACAATATTAGGGATGCTACTGACAAAAAAAAAAATCAAAGTAGTCTAGAATATATACAAATCAAGAAATGAAAAGTACATTTGCCTTATTTAAAAGGTACTTCTTCACTTTAGTTTTAAAACCACTAAAAACTACACAGTTCCTTGCAGCAGAGGGTAATGAACATTAGAGGCGCTGTCCTGGAAAGTACCCTACTGTAGGGGTACTTTTAACGTCTTTTCTTTCGAAATCTCAGTATCCGTGTTGGGTTATGAATGTCTAGCTTTAGGTAGGACGGCTAGTCACTGTAATGCAAGGCTTTTTTTTTGTTTCTTTTTTTTTTACTTATGACATCATATATATCTCGTAACCATAGAAGCTGACCATAACTGAATTTGACTCAAAATGCGCGCGAGGGATGAACGAACAGCTACTGAATACATCAGTTGCTGATGTTTTATCCTAATAGGAGAAAGCTCAGATAAACCTTAATGGGGGTGGCATCCACTCCCCCCCCCCCCCCCCCCCCCCCCCCCCCCCCCCCCCCCCCCCCCCC
>CALNXI010003796.1:19813-37419 GCA_942486025.1 Porites evermanni
CCCCCCCCCCCCCCCCCCCCCCCCCCCTTGTACGTCCGAGGGTTAATTCTTAGTTGGAGTCAATTTGTAAGCCATTTTTTATATTGTAAGGCAGGTTTTTATCGCTGGGAAGCAGCATATAGGGCATTTTTGTTTATGGATATAGTGCTATATCAGTAAATAAATATACCTAGATTTTTGAAAACCGGGTAAGCAAAAATATTAACCCATTCTACTACTTGGCAATTTAAAACAACAAAACTCATTCAAAGGCCGATTAAAAGCCTTTATATGACGCCGGGCAGTGCGTTAATGGTCCCTAGAAGCATTCCAACGAGTCCAAATTTAAAATGACGCAAATTTTAGAACATTTATTCAGTAAACTGACTTCGCAAAGTTTCAAACCGGTGTCATTTCAGTCTAGAAATTTTTAAGTTGAGTGAGCTGCAGCGAAAGAGTGCCTGGTTAAGGCTTACATAACAACTTCAATAGTTAGCAGCAAAACACTACTTTTTTCGCGGTCCGATAAACAACAGGATTCCGCGTGAAATAGACAACAAACTGAATGAAACATAGTGCACAAATTATCACCTTCTTATCTTCAAAAACCGGCCTATGGTGCAATGCCATTAGAGCCCGCTGAAACTAGACCTAGATCCAATTTTTCGGAGTCGAGAGTTGCTTTTCCAAGGTACAATCAGCTAAGCTAAACACCGACCAAACATTGTTAATGGCGGATCACTTTAGCCTTGTTTTCACACCAGAAAAAAAGTCTCGGCCTGGGTCAAAGTTCACCTGCAAGTCTGCTCTCACCTAATTCATTTGACTCCTTAGAGCCTGTTCCCGAGGCCAAAGACCGAGTGGTCACCTTAGAAAAGCGAACAATATCGTACCTTTCTGTCTCAGCCCGGATCAGGGTGATTGATCCGTTTACCCAAATGAAACGAGGGAGAATATAATACGATATTGGACGATGCAGACTCTGCGAATCGTAATAACTTTGTCCCATCTCATGCTCTCCGGGAAACGTTTCTCAAGGTGACCAATATATATAACTAAACTGCTAAACGGCAGCGAAACCAGCTTTAGGCACCCGCTGATTTCAAACTTATAACTGTCACTTGTGTTAAAGACAGAATTGTGGGTAGGGAAAAAATAGGGGAGGGGGGGGTAAGATAGTAATTCTGTTTACATCCACTTCTACGCAAATCCCTAAATACAAGACAAGCCAAAAAAAATACGACACAAGCAAACAACACAGTAAACAAGCTATTAGACAGAGGAAGTTGAAAAAAATTACCAGATGTATATTTCAACTGTAAGTACTTTCCTTAATATACGCGCGAGTTACAAGAGTGCCTCCTCACGATTTCGCCCTCTGGGCGAAATCCCTGCGGGGGCAATTATTATTATTATTATTATTATTATTATTATTATTATTATTATTATTATTATTATTATTATTATTATTATTATTATTATTGTGAAAGGTTTGAACCCATGAGTCATTTCAAAAGTAGGTTGAGTTTGATTGTCCGGGTGAACGTAGTCCTGAATAGGACTGTTGTTGTTGACAGTGACTGACGTTTCGAAAACCTGTGGGGTAGTCATCTTCAGAGTCAAAGTGAGTTGTATCACGTCAGGTTATGGTATTATACTCTGGTTATTGATCTGATCAATTATGTCGCGATGTTATTGGTCGTCTGTCAGCTAAGCCGTGATGTTATTGGCTATGAAGACTCGTAAAATCACCCAGCCCCACTCTTACACATGGCTCTCCCTAATTAACTGATTTGTGGCTAATTTACAAGTGTACTGTTTGATTTAAATTATTAATTTATCAACTGGAGCTACGCTTTTAACCTTGGCTAAAGCTATATACCACTTAGTACATTTCTTTTCTTTTTAGTTTTCTGATCATTTCTTTCCTTTGGCGTCACTATTTCCCCTTATTCTCACTGCTGATCCCTTAAAGCTTCACGAGGATTTTGCGATAACGTATCAGTTCCATTCTATTTTTCAGGTCACTGAGAAGCTGTATCAACGGGCAAACAAGAAGAAACCTGACAAGTACAACTTTCTCAATCTGGCCAGACGGGTGGAAGAGTTCACTTTGCGTTTCCTGGATGCTCTAAATTATGATGAAGATGTACGCAAAACGTTTTTCCTTAATCCCGAAACAAACGCTCTTGTGGAGATTGCAATAAAATTTGAACAGAAAAAGGTAATACTCCAAAACAGGGTAATATGCAGCGTGATATCATACTTATCAATGGTAATTTACTGACAGCATATAAATTTACCTCTTGTTAGCCGATTAGCCGAGAAAGTAGGGCTAATAAGACCTTTATTATATGGCTTGTTTGGGGGACTGGAAACAAGTATGGGACACGCAATTTGACAGACATTTGACAGGAATCAAAAAAGAAGTAGAAAGAAACAATAGCACATGACAAGGGCTTTCCGAGAAAGTGAAAACAAATGCGTCATGTTGAAAATGTTTATTCGGTCAAAACTGAGAGCACGGTAAGTTTTAGCTTGCTAACGTGAGCTTAACGCTTATCATGAGTATTTTGGAAGCTTGACAATATGTCTGTCGCGGAAACGCTTCCATCTTTCCTTGGTCTTTGCAAAAAACACTGAAAATGGCAAAGAAGCTTGTCAAGGTAAGTTTGTTGTCATTCAAATCGAAGGATTCTTTCGTTAATTAATATTCTTTGGCAAAACGTCTTGAATCCCCGATAGTCCAATCTCCTCTTTTAAATTGTTATCTACTTTAAAAATTTCAAACACTCACTAGATCGAATCTTTTTCTTTGGTAAGGTTAAGATTCACTTTCTTCATAAGCTTTGTTCTGGCATTAAAACGAACGCATTTGGGATAAAATTTGGAAGGACGAAGTCAACGTCCCAGTACTCAGGGTTTATGGACATATTTTATCTTTCTTTATTCATCATTTTTGTTTTAGATAAAAAGATTTAGAACTGCAAAATGACCCTTTAGCGTTGGAATTTCGGCCCGTACAGGGGGGGAGGGGGGGGGGGTTGTCCAATACTGTCGATATGATACAAGTGGAAAGATGTAGTTGTTGCTTGTGATGTTGGCCAGAGGTCCCCGTGTAATGGTAATCGAGTCGCACGGGTAGTACGAGTGGAGAAAGTGCTTGTCTACCCGACAGAGTATACTGTTGAGTGGACAAATGCATCTCATTAGGGACTTGTTGCTTGTCATGTTAGCAAGATATTCTGCAATGTTAGTCGAGTCGTACGAGTGGAGAAAGTGGTTCTTCACCCGATAGAGTAAACTGTCGAGAGGACAATTGCCTCTCAGAAAACGATCGCTCAGATAAACTTCAGTTCTATCTCAAACCCGCTTACCATGCATATCACGTGGCGTATATCGGATCTTTGCTTAAAGAACGAGGCATTCACAGTGTGTAGCGCGCTTGTTCTCTCGCGTGGCTAATTGATTTTTGATTTATTGATTTTTTTAATGCCTTTTTACACAGAAATGAATGGGAAAAAAGAAAAAAAATTACATAAAATATACACAAAAAGAGTGTGAATTATGCTCCTTTAAGATCTTAAAGCTCAAATCTTGGTCAATATACATGCCAACTCCTCCCCCGGCTCTGTCGCTACGGTGATTAATAACTTGATACCCTGGAATATTAAGTTCACTATAATCTGAGCTTCGTATCCAAGTTTTGGTTATGGATGTTACCGAAAATCTATGCTCTGTGGCAGCAAGTATATGACAAATATTTTCGTGATTCTTTACTAAAATCCTCGCATTAAAATTCATAATAGGAAAATTGTTTTGATTTTCAGAAGCATTAATTCATTTTCGTAATCCTTCTTCAGTTTCATTAATGCAATTTCCAGTTAATTTCTCAATATTATTATCGGGATCAAGATCAGTGGGGAAATTTGATAAAAAAAACAACTTTCACTAGCTTGGAACGGATAGAAATAAAGCGTTCCAAGTTGATGAAAGTCGTATTTTAAACAACCATGTTGAAATTCAAGGAGTGCAATACGAAATATTTCATCGTCTAAGTCATGAAAAGGGAAGAAAAATTTCCCAGAAGCCAAGATGGACGTTAAATTTTGCGCTCCCACCTCTTACCTTAATGAGTCGTTTTCCTAATGTCCTTTTATTGATAATTTTCACTGAAAATATGCCAAAAGAGCNAAGATGTAGTTGTTGCTTGTGATGTTGGCCAGAGGTCCCCGTGTAATGGTAATCGAGTCGCACGGGTAGTACGAGTGGAGAAAGTGCTTGTCTACCCGACAGAGTATACTGTTGAGTGGACAAATGCATCTCATTAGGGACTTGTTGCTTGTCATGTTAGCAAGATATTCTGCAATGTTAGTCGAGTCGTACGAGTGGAGAAAGTGGTTCTTCACCCGATAGAGTAAACTGTCGAGAGGACAATTGCCTCTCAGAAAACGATCGCTCAGATAAACTTCAGTTCTATCTCAAACCCGCTTACCATGCATATCAAGTGGCGTATATCGGATCTTTGCTTAAAGAACGAGGCATTCACAGTGTGTAGCGCGCTTGTTCTCTCGCGTGGCTAATTGATTTTTGATTTATTGATTTTTTTAATGCCTTTTTACACAGAAATGAATGGGAAAAAAGAAAAAAAATTACATAAAATATACACTAAACTAAAAAGAATCTCAAAGACGAGGAAGTCTAAAGAAGCCAAGAAGGCTTATAGGTTAGACTTCCTCTTTACATTAGATTTTTTGTTTTCAGTTTAATATATACTTGTATATACATCATACAATAGAGTAATTTACAAGTGTATATAATTTATTAAGGAAAAGTTAATTGTCTAATAACTAGTAATAAATTACAAATGGTTTATTGAGTATTCTGTAAATTTATAAATATGATTTATGTAAACGTGTCCTTGGTATTAAGATTGCAATTTTTTTAAATATGTTTGTTCTGCAGGCATAAGGACCGTATGATTCGGCATATCTAGTAGAATAATTAAAAAATTAAACGAGACTTACCTGCAAGTTGAAGTTTGATTGTAATTCTATTTGTCACCAAGCACTGAGGGATTACGTGAGATAGCATTGCACCTGCGCTAACTCAGTTTTTAAAGGACTTACCATGTGTACAGTGGAATATTGGCACCAGATAACAAGCATGAAGGGCTGGGCATGAAAAACTCTAGGGCGGGCACGTAATCCCTCAGTGCTTGGTGACAGATAGAATTACAATCAAACTTCAACTTACAGGTAAGTCTCGTTTAATTTTTTAATTCTATCCTGTCACGCACTGAGGGCTCATGTGAGACTTCAAAGCAACTACACACATGAAACCAATTCAGCCATAGGCAGGATGGTTTATTAGGCAACTAATCAAGTGACAAAATATCGTCAGCAAAACCATTGTCTACATCAACTGGCTTGTTATAAAATCTGCAAAAGTGGTGGCCGAGGTCCAACCAGTGGCATACATAATCTGATCTTATGGTACAGAGAACAAACTTGCTTTAGATGTGGAAGCAGCGCTTGTACTATGTGGCTTGAATTAGCTGCATTAATTTCTGCTGCCTTCCTACCTTTCTAACCCAACGACTAGTGGTGCTCCTGGACATTGGATGGAAGGGCTTAAAATAACTAATAACAATTTTTTTAACAGTGTCTTCTCAAATCTTCTGTACGTGCTAAATATTCCTTTAATGTAGTGACCACACATAGGGTGTGGTCAGCAGGATATGAAGTAAACTGAATATGAACAGATTTTACACCTGCTTTGGTTTGCTTATCAGGTTTTGACATAGCAAATGTAATTTGCGATTCAGTGTTTATCATATCCTCAAGGTTAAGCATATGTATGGTCTGACCACGTTGGGCCGATACTTAAGACATTAACATAACAGTTTTGAGAGTCAAATCCTAAAGAGGAACATCCTTAGTAGTAGGTATTGTCTTAAAGTACCGCAGGACTGTGCCTACATCCCATGTGTCTGTGTATCTTGATACTGTTGGTCTGATAATTTACATCAATTGAAGTCATTAACAGTTCAATAGAGACCTTCAGTTGCTAAAAATGTTTCAATTTCTAAAAGATAATAGTCTTCATCCGAAAACTGTAGTAAGCCACCTAAAAAGCTAACAAGCCATGACTCCAGAAACACAAGACACTTTAGCAATTATGCCTCCAAGGGACGTAGATACCGAAACAGGAGGCTCTTTCTTAGACTGGCCGAACAATGATCGACAGTCAAACAGCCCAAGCCAACCACGGAAACCGAAACAAACGAAAGTGACGTGAATGTCGCTACCACAGACCCTATTCACACTGATAATGCTGAGGTAATAACTCGTTTCCTTGCAGTGTCTAATGACAAAATAGATGGACGATTGAGACAGTTTTTTTTCCTCAGAGGCGCTGCCTCACTTCTGATTGGTTTATTCTTGATAGTGTGCAACACCAAAAATAGAATTTGCTCAAACCCCTGAGCAAGAGTCTGTGCCAAAGGGGATTATCATTTTACCGCCTAAAAGCATTTTAGTGCGCAATACAACGCGAAATATAATGACCGAGGGCAAAAAAGGGGATTGGAAACTAGACCTATAAAGGCTTTTTTTCTTAAAACTAGCCGCACGAACCCATCTGAAAATTTCAGGATTTATTTAGTATTTTGAAATATTTGTTTTTTGAGAGAGAGAAAGAAATCCTATAGACAGAATTTTTGCAAAAGCCAAAAATGTGGAATTTTGTCCCTTTCATACTAATTTTAAAAAATGTTTATAGGATTTGTTTAAAAAAATGTTTACGGTTTTGTCTTTATTTTCCTTAACAATCCTCAAAATTTGAACCCAGATCGTACGGCTAGGTTTTAAGAAAAAAAAGCCCTGAAAGGTCTAGTTTTCAGTCCCCTTTTTCGGGCGCTCGGTCACTATATTTCACGTTATACTTAAGCAATAGACCACACTTTTTATGGGTTTACCGGCGTGATAACCCACGCGGGATGTTGGGAGAACACGAGAAAAGCTTGTAAATCACGAGCCGAAGGCGAGTGATTTACAAGCTTTTCGAAGAAATATGGTTTTAGTACCGTGGTCAAGTCATGTCTTCTCTCTAAAGTCATCATAAGCCAATCATGACTCACGATTTAATAGCGCTGAACTTTCTCAAAACTCAGTTCAATCAAACAACAAACAGCAGCACTTCAAAACACGAGTTTTTGCACTGATTACATGATAACTTATGAAAGCTGTTTTACAGGAAAAGTCAACATTTATTCATGCGTACGTACAATGAAAGAATACGTTCATGGTCTGTTTACTACAGAAGTAGAAATTAATTGAACATCTGACTGTACGCAGCTGTATTTTTTTGAGTCGATCCGTAAGAATTTTGTGCATACAGACGGAACTGGCAGCTATTGTAATGGAGGACTTCATTCACATTTTACAAGCCGCAGTGGTTAAAGACCTGTTTTCTGGACTTTATTATGATTAAGAAATGCTGCGGTAACGACGTGGCTGCATTTGCGAAGTTGTCGCATGTAACTTTATATGCACGTACAGCGACCGATGGAAATATGTCAGTGGTGGAGAAAGGTTTCTTTGCCGTAGCCACATATTGGCGTTAATATTTGTCGATTTGTAAAGTCAGGTGGTTTGAGGTACGTTATGGCATCGATATCACCGAATAATTTGTACAAATGTTGGAAAAAACCAGCCCGAAACTCTGACATCTTTCATCATCGTTAGCAGCTTGCTTACAACCTACAGCGGCCGATTTTGTACCATATCTTGAGCAGAGATCTCTTTTTGGAACAATTTCTTTCATTAAGGAATTTAATTTTGACATAAAATAAATCAAGAATGCTAAAACTATCCATTTTGTTGCTGGTTGGCACATGGTTAAGTTTTCCAGGAGACTTTCTACACCAGAAATTCACACAGTTGTTGTCTTTCTCTGCGATTTGGCATCGTCGTGAAATGTAAACTGCTTTCCAGCTTTGTACTTTATTACTTCTAAAGCTATGGCAGTAATAAAATGTGGAAACCAACGCTTTTGATATAAAGAAAGGCTGGGTAAGTAACTTGTTCTGTTTTTTAGCCTTTCTAAAATCATTGTTTGCAGATCAATAGCCGGTTTTGTCAATGGCTCGTGGTCCGGATGCCTTTTTCTATGGGTTTACCGGTATAATAAACCATAGGTTTTTTACCAATCAGATCACGCGTACTATCTCAGTTATTTTATAATGTATTGTATCTCTTATAATTAAACTTCTTTTGTCTTTTTGCGGCCTGTCGCACCCGTCCAAAACAATGGGAAACATTGGAAGATGATTCGAAACATCCATAACAATGAGCCGTTTTTAGAATGGATGAAACTGCTTTTTGTGAATATATTGTCTATTAAAGTTGCAGAATGCTGAGTGATACGTCGGTTTTGTTATTAGTGACAAAAAGCAAACAGAATATTAAGCTTTCTACAATCTGTGCAGTAGTAGAGTTGTTTTCAAACTGCAATAAGTCTAAGTTAAAATCACCACAGATGTAATATGTTTTCTCTTTTCTAGTTAACTTAGATAATAGTTCATCAAATTTTTCCAAGCAAGTTAAAGTATTTTCAGACGGAGGGCGATAAATAACGCCAGCAACAACGTTTTGCACATTATTTAAACATATTTCTGCGAATAGCGATTCAAAAATACTTGTATCGTGTGAATTATGCTCCTTTAAGATCTTAAAGCTCAAATCTTGGTCAATATACATGCCAACTCCTCCCCCGGCTCTGTCGCTACGGTGATTACTAACTTGATACCCTGGAAGATTAAGTTCACTATAATCTGAGCTTCGTATCCAAGTTTTGGTTATGGATGTTACCGAAAATCTATGCTCTGTGGCAGCAAGTATATGACAAATATTTTCGTGATTCTTTACTAAAATCCTCGCATTAAAATTCATAATAGGAAAATTGTTTTGATTTTCAGAAGCATTAATTCATTTTCGTAATCCTTCTTCAGTTTCATTAATGCAATTTCCAGTTAATTTCTCAATATTATTATCGGGATCAAGATCAGTGGGGAAATTTGATAAAAAAAACAACTTTCACTAGCTTGGAACGGATAGAAATAAAGCGTTCCAAGTTGATGAAAGTCGTATTTTAAACAACCATGTTGAAATTCAAGGAGAGCAATACGAAATATTTCATCGTCTAAGTCATGAAAAGGGAAGAAAAATTTCCCAGAAGCCAAGATGGACGTTAAATTTTGCGCTCCCACCTCTTACCTTAATGAGTCGTTTTCCTAATGTCCTTTTATTGATAATTTTCACTGAAAATATGCCAAAAGAGCTAGTTTCTTTACTAAAGCAACAAAATCAAGATTTAAAGCGTAAGGTCTACGCTCTTTCGAAGGAAACAGTGCAGCTGAAAGAGAAGGTTCGGGTCGAATTAGAAATAACCTCTGGTGCTGAAGCGACGGCTACCTCTGGTAATACTAATGCTTGAAATTATGAAACTGTGTCTCGTAGTCTACAATATCTGAGCGACAAATACAACGACCTGTCGGCCTCTAATTCTGGTGTCGTTAAACATCTCAAGGGATTAAGCCGTAGTGTTAATGAGCTCAGCGCTCAAGTTGCACATGTTGTCAACGCCATTGGCGGAGTTGAAGAATATAGCTACAAATTTGATGTTGTGAACATTTAAGAAGTTTCCACGGTCAAATACTTAGGTGTCACTTTTGACTCAAACTTGACTTGGAAAAATCATGTTAATGAACTCTGCTTAAAACTATCGAAAACTGTAGTTATATTTTCCAAATTGAGGTACTATGTTAATGTTGATGTACTTATTATGCTTTACTATTCCCTTATATACCCCTTTCTTACTTATGGTATTCAAGTTTGGGGTCTCACATACCCAACCTACCTAAAATCAGTAACTACTTTGCAAAAACGAGTGGTCAGAATAATGACTTTTTCCGACCCTAGATCTCATTCTGAGCCATTGCTGAAGTCTCTCAGATTCCTAAAATTCTCTGATATAATTCATCTCGAAATTCTTTCTTTTGCTTATCAGTGGTACCATAAACTAAGCCCTTCTTGTTTTGTTAATTATTTTAACCCAGTATCTTCAATTCATTCATATAATACACGTCAATCACAGATTGATAATCTGTTTGTTAAATCTGTCCATATCACTCAATACGGCATTCGTTCTCTCAGTTAAACTAGTCCAAAACTTTGGAATTCTTTATCTGTTGCTGTTAAGAAAATCAAGCTGTTTTCCAGTTTTTGTCAATATATCAAGAACTCTGTGATTGATGGTTATAATACTATTGTTGATTATATTATCTTAACTACTATTTAATTAATGAAGTAATACTTTTTATCAAAAACAACTATTTTGTATCTATATTCCTTCTACTCATATTCTTGTTTGGGTCAGATACTCGGTTAGTTCCACGAACTATTTAGATGTCCTAAACTCTGCACAATCAACCTACAATTGAAATTTTCTTTCCCTTCACAATCTCACGATTTTGTATTTTAAAGCACTAATTTGTATTAATTATAATTATTCTGTGTGAGTTTAAATAAAAATTGACTTCACTGTAAAAACAATTAGCCTGCCAGAGAAAAGCAGTGAAACCGCAACTGAAACAAGCGCCCTATGTGTAAAATTATTCCAGGAGGTGGAGGCAGAAGTGTTTCTGTCGGACATTGACTTTGCTCATCGCGTCCACTCGAAGCGGCAAAATGGTGATCCGAAACCCATCATCTGCAAATATGTAAGACGCCTCGCAAAAGCAAGTGTTATGGAAACTCGAAAAAGTACCTCTCAAGTCAACCCATCAAACATCGGGCTGTCTGCTGATATGAGTCTCTTGATAGAGACTTGATATGTCTGTCTCTTGACAGAGTCAGAATCTTCGATCAACTCAACCCCAAAAAGCAACATCCGTTGTTTGAAGCGAAGAGATTCCTGTAAAGAACAGAACCAATACGCTTCTCTTGGGCTAAGAATTCCACTGTTTATTTACGAAAGAATGAGGGTTCCCGGCCAATAAAGATAACGGACATTGATAGTCTAAGGCGACTTGCCTCGGAGACCTGACATTATCAGTTAGATAAGTATCTTTTTGTGAATAATCTTAGTTCTATTCGTGAGTGCTAACGGTGAAATCTCTCGAACAGAACTCTCAGGATACTCTGTGTTTATTCCGTGAGCTCCTACATTTTGGGTTAAATATAAACTTAGCTCATGGTCCATTTAACAATTGTTTACCTTCCCATTTGCTGACCAAAAAGAAACTAGAAAAACTCTCTAGCATTTATGACCTTAATCTTTTCAGACTAAACGCACTTGAAGACCCTAATGCGGGTGATTGTGTCTATAATCATCGTATCCACAGAGTACGGTGGCCCACAACGGCAATACACAAATATATATTATATTACTGCATTCTATATCTTACTACACAAACATACTCATTGGCTGTGCGAGTATATTTACCAGTACAATAAAATATACACCAGTACAACAATATGTATCCCAGTACAGAAATGTTCATTTTAGTACAAAAATATATTAAAACTCCAGTAGGGAAAGATATCTCCAATTATTAGTACACAAATAACAGCTCCAGTACAAAAAAATTATCAATATCTCAGTACAAAAACATAGGTTCCAGAACAAACATATTCATCGGTTGTGCGACTATATTCCTCGGTACAGTAAAATTCATGTATACAACAGTACAACAATATGTATCCCAGTACAGAAATATAAATCTCCGTACAAAAATAAAAGTTGCAGTACAAAAAAATAAATTATACCGCGTTCGCTGGACAAGGGTAACGCGGCCTTGACGGGATTCAAGTTCCTCGACAAGTAGTTGTAACAGTCGTGAGGGAACTCAACCCCTTGGGTTGTAAGATGAGGAAAGGGAAACGACTGAAAAGAAGGAAATATTATGCTCCAGGTCCTAACTTTTGCTGACACATTGATGGATATGACAAATTAAAACCTTTTGGTTTTCCTATACATGGCTGTATCGACGGCTGGAGAAGAAAGATTATGTGGTTACAAGTAGCGCGTTCAAACAATAATCCTGAAGTTCCAGCGAAGAATTTCTTAGAGTGGGTTACTGAATACGGTGGTTGTCCAGTCAAAGTGCGTAGCGATTGTGGCACTGAAAATGGTGTCTTGGCGGCAATACAGTGTGAATTTAGAGGTACAGCTGATGCACATGTGTTTGGATATCTCCTTCTAATCAGAGGATTGAAGGGTGGTGGTCGTTCTATAGAAGGAATCGTTCTACTTGGTGGATCAACTACTTCAAAGATTTGATTGCAAAAGATGAATTTCACCCACGAAACCAGTTAGGGGAAGAAGCTTTGTGGTATTGTTTTTATAGAATTCTGCAAGAAGACCTGGACTTAGTAAGAGAACACTGGAACACTCACCGCATCCGGGACTCTAAGCATGACACTGTGCCTGGTAGACCTGATGAATTATTTTTTTTTACCAGAATGTAATGGGGGAATTGATGGGCTTCTTCTTCCAGTTTCTAATGAGAAACTACGTTTTGTGTCAGACAACTTGTTACAGCATGAAGATGAAATTAACGAATTTCAGAATTACTTTGACTACTTTATGGCTAACAGCAACTTTCATCTACCAAGCCACTGGAGAGAGGCAGAATGGTTGTATCTGCAATTTGTTAGTATTGCTACCCAGTAGATGATGAACAACTGCCTTTAACAATGAGACCTATCAAATGTAAACTATTTTTTCATTTTGTAAACCGTAGTGGTTTCGCAAGAACAACACTTTTTATTCTTGAGGTATAATGGCACCAGTCAATAATGTAGTAGCATATTGATTCAATGCTGCATGTGATTGTTATTAAAATGCAGGACTGCAATAATTTCCACCAGGTCACCATTTTAGTTGGACAAACCAGAAATATTGTTGGTCAAGTTATTTTAAATTTAAATTTCCTTCAGTACCATGTAAATCTTTAGCTTCAAAATTATAGTCTTTGGTATTTGATCTGTTTGGTCATCGTGTCAGACCACAAATAAGATTTTGTTGGACAATGGGAAAATTTAGTCAGACATTAACCGATGAGTGACTGAATCAATGAATGGGTTGAACTTAAAAATTTCTCAATTCCACTGATTTCCAGCTGCATCATATACTGTAAACCCAAGGGGAAGCTTAAAGAGACTGAGGTGACAAGAACATCTATTTTACAAGCAACTATTTGACAAATTTCTATATCCTAGATATGCCTAATAATGATGTCTCAACCTATGTGAAAGGACAGCCATTGGTAAATCATAACATCAAATGCACAAGTCGATGACTATGACTTAGATGTAGCAATATCAATATTTTTTTTAATTAATACTCCATGGAAGAAAGGTCAAAGGTAAAATGTAGTATCTTCCTATTCCTAAAAATATTCTTGACCTAAGGGTAACTGTAATAATCAAAGCAAGATTTTTTTTTCATCAATTTAAGGGATAAACACTTAATTGTATCCAGCAGAACAGCAGAGTAACGACATAGTCCTTGGTGTCATTTACAAAGAGTCAAACGCAGCATGGGTATGTCATGGGTATGACTTTCCCTACAGTGTGCGGCCTTACTGAACATTCTTTTTGTGATATCCTTCATGTCCAAAGAATAATAATTTTACAATAATTGAACAAATTTCAACATATTAAATGGCAATAAGTACACATCTCAAGGCAAGATTAACATTCATTTTTAAACCAAACTAAAGCCCTCTGAATCAGCTATAGCTGAACCCATGATACTCTTCATGTCATCTGCATTGTCAAGATGCACAGGCAGGGTAATTTTAAGAGCACATGTGGATGTGGTTGGCCGACATCGGCATCCAACTACACAGCCATGCAGAAACTGTATAGACAGTTTCTTGAGTAATCCCAGTGATGGAATAGTACTGGATCCAACTGCACACTTCAAGGTTGTTTGCAAACCATCTGTATTGAGTGATTGTATGTAGTTGGTAAAATGATAGAATACATCTATCTCCTTTTGTTTCTTAACATCAGACAAACTGAAATCCACAAGCAGCTCATTAAGAAAAGCTGTAGCTGTTAAACTGGGGGCACTTCCTAAGACAAACACTGGTTCCCATATCAGTGCTGGGTGCTCTCTTATTGACTTTAAGAGGCCATAGGTCTTCAATCCTTCTTCAAGTTTGGAGATGCTAGACAATATTGTAGGAGATTGGTCATGCATACAAATTGCTCTGTAAAAGAACAAGAACAAACTAAAATCAGCCAAATACTCCTTGGAACATAAAATTTTTAATTAGCAGAATGGGACATTTAGCAAAAGGTCCCTTATTTGCATTTTAAAAAAATGCCAACAAAACTGCTATTACTGTTCTTCCATTTAACGTAATTTCATATAAATAAATTGCTACAAGGCATTAGTAACACAAACACACTTGACTCCTGGATACAAACCATTATTTTACCAAGGCAGTGTTGTGTGGTCTACCCGGGGTTAGTGGAATGATTCATCAAGATTTAGAGTGCATTATAATTTTACTGTAACTTCCCTGAGAGCAAAAAACTTGTTATCTTGCCCTATAAAGGGGAAAGAAAGCTTTGCTTTTGCAAAAGAAAGTAAATTTTTCCCTTGCAGTCATCTGACTTCATCAGAATTTTACATTACCCTGTCACATAAAGAGGTGGGCATGTACATGTCTACAAAGGAAAACCATTTAAAAAGAAAAACAGAACAAAAAAATGCAGCTCAGCTACTCAGCTATGAGCAAGAGTTAAGGTATAATGGTTTCCAACTATTAAGTGTTTGAATCTTATGCATCAGTCAATTCCACCTGCGCCCATCATTTCCCCAGCGGTGACAAAGTCATCTCTTGTCACAGCTAACATGGACTTTGTTGGGAACCCATCAGGAAATAGCCTGTTTCTACAGTATTCAATCATTTCTATAAAATAAAAAAATCCTACATGACGAACTTGAAATCTTTCAATAAAACGGTGGTGGGGGTTGGAGGTGGGGGCCGTGGGAGCCAATATCATAATGATATTATCATCCAGAAAATCAACCCTCTTACTGAAGACAAAAAAAAAGCAACATAAATATTAATCCCAAGTCAATCTCTAGAAATTGAACCTGCCCACCTGAAAAGAACTCACGTTTTGGTCCACCATCATCAGTTGCTGGTTCGCCACTAAAAGTAATTTTGATGGTGTTCAAGGGAGAGTAGTAATCACTGCGAGCTCTGCTAAAATCTGACCACAGGTGATTTCTTTGGACAGTGACCCTTAGAGATAGAATATCTTAGAAAAATCTATTTACCTGCCCCTTCCCCTCCAAATGCAAAAGGTGGTAGTTTGAAAGTACATAGACAATATTTTTTTCCACAAGCAGGTGGGTCATTAGAAGTAGCAAGCTACAGCCTTATGCTTACTCACTGCCTAATTCACCACATAGGCAATTTTTAACCATTTACACCGCTTTAACAACAACCACACTCCTTATGATCATAGAACAATTTATCTTTTAGCTTGCCAATAATTCATAAGCATACTTGCATATAAACTTTGATCTGCATATATTACTTAATCACACTGAAAACTTGAACTCCCACATAAATTAAAACTTACTAGATCGAGAAAACAACATCTAGAGCTGAATCGTGCATCAACATTGTGCCAAAAATGCAATATAACTTATCATACAGGCACCACAAACCTGTTGACCTGGAAAACGATGAATTGCTTGGGTGTGGAACTGGAAGCTCTTCTACAGACTGAGCACATCTATCTGCATGTTCCTCAATTGCACTGATGGGAAACGTGCCCCAGCAGGTAGGGCAGTTGACCAGAAAGCAATCGTCCTCAGCTGAAGATGTTGACGGGGCTGCTGCAGTGCTTTTTCCCCTTCCTGAACAAAAAATTCTGCCTTTTTAGTGCAACAGGGTGCAATGACGGTTTTAATGCAGGCTTAATAAAATCTTCATCATCACTGGCATCTTTGGAGGCACCATCACACAACAAATCGTCCTCTTCATCAACATATCGTCGAAGATCTTCAAAGATATCTCCTTCATTTAAGAGATATAGAGTTATTCGTGCATATCCAAATCCAGACTCTTCCTTATACCTCCTCAGGACCTACGCCAGGGATGTGTTTAACTTCACTGCCATCCTTGAAGGCCAGAATGTACTCAGATTGTGAATGAATAAACCTGCTGTTGAACAGAGTATGTTTCTTTACTGCAGCGAGGCGAATGTCTTCGGCAGATGCTGTTGATGGAACCTTCAAGGGCAAGGTTTCTCCTCGTTTGATCACACCCTTCTCCTTCATCACTCCCACGTTGATCGTTACCATTTCATCGTCGACTTTTCTCTTCTTGTGTCCGGCATGCGCTTTACGAGCAAAGAATGTCTTTCGCTCTGACTCTTTTTGAGACTTGAATGTATGAACGTTGGGAAGAGAAAACGGTGTCGTAGTTGTTTCACAACGGCCAGTAGGAAATGTTCTTACTTTTACACCTTATTTGGGACAAAACTTGAACTCGTTTTCTAAACAAAATCCGCATTTAGAGCAGAATGAGCATGGACGCAGTGAAGCCATGTTTGATGCTTTGGTACGGTTTGTGAAAATGGCGCGAAAATGATGTATAAAAGGATTATGGGATCATTCACGCCAAGGCCGCGTTACCCTTGTCCAGCGGACGCGGTATAATTTATTTTTTTGTACTGCAACTTTTATTTTTGTACTGGGATTTATATTTCTGTACTGGGATACATATTGTTGTACTGTTGTATACATAAATTTTACTGTACCGAGGAGTATAGTCGCACAACCGATGAATATGTTTGTTCTGGAACCTATGTTTTTGTTCTGAGATATTGATAATTTTTTTGTACTGGAGCTGTTATTTGTGTACTAAGAATTGGAGATATCTTTCCCTACTGGAGTTTTAATATATTTTTGTACTAAAATTAACATTTCTGTACTGGGATGCATATTGTTGTACTGGTGTATATTTTATTGTACTGGTAAATATAATCGCACAGACAATGAATATGTTTGTGTACTAAGATATAGAATGCAGTAATATAATATATATTTGTGTATTGCCGTTGTGGGCCACCGTACTAAATACCCAAAAATCGACGGCAATGATGAAAAACTTTCTAGATTTTTTTGGAATTTAGCTTCTAGCCACTCAAACCAACAGCAAAAGCGGTGAAGATGTTTCGCAAATAATGGAGCCTGAATCGTTGAAAAGTCCGCCGTAAAGAATGACATTCAGCTGGAAAAAGACCACAAATTGGTCTGTGTCCGGAAATATCCAATTTGTATGAAGGGTCCTCCGTTTTAACGCCTATTTCTCTTTTATAAAACAAGCTAATTAGAAAGTAAGCTCAATGACGAAAAATTAGGCTCTTTTGTTATCGCCAAACAATTATCCTGCTTGCAGTGGTTTCTCTATATCCCGTAGCGTCCGGCCTGGAGAAACTACTGCTCGTAGAGTACTGAACAATCCGACTAAAACAAGAAAATTTCTCTTGAAATAACAAGACAAATTACACAAGAAGACAGAAATT
>CALNXI010003797.1:9557-19557 GCA_942486025.1 Porites evermanni
AAGGGCAGTTTCTTCATTTCTCAGTCATATCAAGACCCTGAGCATGGTCCGGCCCCGGGAATCAAACCCGCGACCTCCCGCTCAAGCGGTCAAGCGCCTCTCCGACTGAGTAGCCTGCTGACTAGCTCTCCGGGCCGCTCTACCGCTAGAGCGCCCCAGAGAGCTTGCTAGAGGGTCTCAACGGCGTGGT
Organism: Porites evermanni; assembly: GCA_942486025.1. Taxonomy (NCBI): domain Eukaryota; kingdom Metazoa; phylum Cnidaria; class Anthozoa; order Scleractinia; family Poritidae; genus Porites; species Porites evermanni. The sequence continues at coordinate 9,748 of CALNXI010003797.1, forward strand.
AGCTTTGACTGTTAAATGACTGCTTTAAATTTCTCCAATTTTGACGGTTGACGGTTAAAGTTTAGAGTTTTTGACGGTTGGCAGTTATTAAATGGAAATTTAGTTTAAATTTAAAGTAAATATTAACTTCCATCTGAATTAATATTACCGTTGTGTTTTGGAGGTTGTCTTGGCGTTTTACTCTTACAATTTGGAAATGTTTTCAGATATAAGCAGGTTGTTAGGTCTTGTTATGTCTAGAAAAGTGTTTCGAGAACATGGGAACTGGTTTTTCCCGTTTAGAGATTCCGGCTTCAGGAGCTAGAACCCCGTGCATTTTTCACGGTTGACGGTTAATATTTACAGTGCCGTAGCCAGACCAAACGGCCAACCGAGGCAGGCGGGAGTTGCTAGGGGGGTTCGGGGGCATGCCCCCCCCCCCCCCAATCTGGGGGACCCCCCCAAGGGTTTTTATCAGTATTTTTTCAAAAAAAATTTGAGTTAACGTACGTAGCCCCTTGGGATCGAAGAGATGGTAATTTTTTTATATTATATTGTCTGATTTGTTGTATTTTTTTTTATATAAAAATAAAAAAAAATCAAACACACACGCCAAAGAACCGAGAAGATTATCTTTGCCAAACATCAAAATATCAAATGTCGGGGGGGGGGGGGGGGGCCAGGCCCCCGAACCCCACTAGCAACTCCCGCCTGCCTCGGTTGGCCGTTTGGTCTGGCTACGGCACTGAATATATCAAAAGTTCTGGTGCACATGAGAAGGACGGCTTCAATAATAGGCCATTTGCACGATGGCGTTATTTTACTACTGTAACTACTACAGTAATACCTTTTTGTTTTTCCTTTCATATTTAAATTTTGTAATCCCAGTGAGGTTTGAATAAAAAACGCCCTAATTTGCACAACAAAAGCAAAACCTTGAAGGATTCTGGTCGTAGTAGTAAAATGATGTCATAGTGCAAATGGCCTATTGAACAATACTCATGAATACTATTGTCGCCACTGCTCACAGCATATCACAAAGACTTTGCAAACTTATGAAAAGGCAGCTTTAGCCTTATAAAATTTCCATTCAGCCACAATGCTGTTACTTTGTGTCATTTTGAACCTACGCATTTCAGGTCAGCAGTATTTTTAATTCAATCAGCGGCTGAGAAGGAGACTAACAATCTCCTGCTCGAGCGAAAACGACTGCCGGAAGTGTAAAACTTGGCTAGTATTTCTTATCTACATATCAGTAAAAAGAAGATAACAAGAGCTATATCACTGACTTTCTTGGATATTGTATGGGTATTCCCAAATTCAGCATTCTAAAAGGGATGATTTTAAAAAGGCTGTTATCGCAATCCCACCGCGGGGATGAAAATGGGCAGCTTCCGCAGGAAAGTGAAACAGGAATTGCTTACCGTCCATAGACTATTAAAATACTGTGGCCTGTTTACGATTTTTAGCAAATGATAAGCAAAGTCAGACCTAGTAAATTCCGTTCGGGAATCGCGATTATCATTTACTTAAATGAAATCAGTATTTTTACCGAAAAAATGTTGCGAAAGTCTGAAAGTGGAATCAAAGCCAGGTTTGAAGAAATAACTTAGGACTGTAATTTGCGTTTGGTAAATTTCGAAGACGTCACGAGAAGACTCGGCTGTACCTTTTTTTATAAACACTCCCATAAATTTTCCATTGAAACGACCCTAAAATTTAAAGTCGTATTGCTGACGTACTTTCAGACTGGGTTTTTCCGTGAACTTTTTGAAAATGAAATAAAAAACACGGGATAACGTCTATGATATCATGAATTCCTGGAAAAGTAAAGTTAAACGCAAACGGAATAATCACAAATTTCCGGGTAAGAACGGGTTAACAACCGGCGACTCCTATTGGTCCCCTTAATTCCCCTTAGCTCGTGCGTTGATTGGTTATTGGCGTGGCGGGTAACTTAATATAATGAATTAAATAAACATGTTTTTAGGCTTTTTCTAGGAAATGTCGGGCTCTGTTTTGTTTTGTTCTGGTTTTTTTTGTTTTCGAGAACTAACTATTCTTAGAAAACGATGCCATAAGAACTTAAAAAAGTACTGCTGCACATCAAGTGAACTTAACTGAAAGAGCAATATAATATTTTCTCTGAGGTGGGACATTTTATTAATGATGTGTTTATAATCTAGCTGCGAAAGGCAAACTTATAAATTTCTCACAAGATAGCTTCCGCGTCAAAAAAAAATAATCTTCAACGAACACATCCACGATGCTACTACTTTATATCATTCTGAACCTTTGCATTGCAGGTAAGTTAAACAAAATTTTTAATATCAATCGGTGTTTTTTATGTCCTGTTTTGATACTGGGTCGTTTGGGGGAGAATAGTCTTTACGGCTAAACTGGTCGCGTATGACTATCGGGGATAGAGCGTCGAGTAAGCGGCAGCCCAGAATACTAATTTATGNAGGGAATGGATCGATCGAGTCTTCAAGCCGCTTTAGTACAACGTTAACGGCGTACAAAATCGGAGAAACCATTGCTTTGAGTCTGATCATTGCTGTTTCACTGACGGGAAATTCTTTCATTGTGTTGATCGTTTATAAAACGTCAACCTTAAGAAAACCGATAAATTATTTCATCGCAAATATGGCCATGTCCGATCTGCTGTATTCAATATTCTGGCCAACGTTGAATCTATCAATGATACACACAAACTCGTGGCCTATCGGTGGTCAGTTTGGCCAGGCCTTGTGTAAGCTTGTTCCTTTCTTTAGTGACGTTTCCGCAATCGTTTCGATTCAGAATCTGGTTTTGATAGCAGTGGATCGATTTGTAGCCGTGGTATTTCCACTCCGCTCTCCACTCATCAGATCCAAGCTGTGTCCGTTCTTCATTCTCGTCACTTGGATAGACGCAGCGGCTGTCGTTTCGCCATATTTGTGCACCTTCTAACTCGTTGAACACTCAGAGAAAATGTTCTGCGTCATGAGATGGAAGAAAGCATTCGGAGAGTCCTCGTCCCTTACCGACTACGTATTAGCAGGCTCTATTTTGTTTAGATACCTCCTTGTGATGTTGCTTATCATTCTTTATTCCATCATCATCATCAAGCTCAAGACACAGCAACACCCAGGTGAACAGTCCGCGAACACTCAGCAACAGAGAAACAGACGAAACAGAAACGTGCTTCAATTGTCCATTGCTATCGTGTTAGTTTTTGTGTTTTGCTGGTTACCTATTGCTACTAACATTTTAATCATAGAGTATCGAGCCAGTTCCATACATTTTTCCTGTAGTTTTTGGCTATACTATTATGTCACCTACTACATGGCGGTCGGGTACTGTGCTATCAACCCCATTATTTGCTTTGTTTTTAGCAGTAATTACCGAGAGGGTCTTAAAAGACTCATTAACTGTTGTTAACTGTTATGTTGTACAGGCGTAAGTCGCAAAAATTTGCTTGTGAATGAATGTTAAGAGTAGGAGGTTCGTGGAACACTTTACCACTGTTCTTAACTTTTGCACAGGCGAAAGTTGCAAAAGTTTGCTTGTGAATGAATAATATATGTTAAGAGTTCGAGGTTCATGGAACACTTGCAAATGAAAACTAATGTATCCTGCTAGTGTACTATAAGGAGGTTAGTAAAATGTTTTCATTATATGCATGTCTGTCCTGACTTCGAAAAATGACGGCATGTTTGGCACAGCAGTAACTTAAGTGTTTGTATGGCAAAGGGCTTAGAATAAATAAATAAATAAATATACTTATCTGATGTTGATTTCTTTTTCTTCTGATATGTTTCAGCGCGATTTGAGCGGCGGTACTTGGCAGGGGATGGGGAGGGGAAGTACTCCTAGAAATTCTTGGTGGGAGTGTGCCGCACAATTCTCCAAATCGTAACCTTTTTTCAGACCAAAAAATTTCATTTTTCACATCCATTTTCAGACCTGGCATCTAAGAAATTATGTCATCATTTCTTAGATTCAACGCCAACAAAAGAGATTTCTTATTTGCATAATTATTTCTCTTTTTTTCTTATACATTTGGAATTGGAACGATAAATACCTTCATACACTCCCCCAGTTTCCTCAAAAACCATACCCGATTCCAGACCAAAATGCATGGGCAAAGTGTGTACCCATTTTCAGACCAATACGCGTACGGCGCAAACATCATACCCTTTGGCGCGGCACATACCTTTATGACTTACATAAAGGATTATAACCAGGGTGGCGGTGGCATCATGCGATCTCAAATGCAGCCGTCGCAACACTGAGATGGATTGCAGAAAATCGCCAACTAGGCAACAAACTAATGCTCCCAAATTTATTAAGCGAAAAACCTGTTCCATATATACACTTTCCTCACTAAAATCACAAAGCGATACCTCAAGATGACACTTCTGCAATCCATTTCAATCAACTTTGAGTTTGAATGCATTCGAAATATCGAACACTCTTACATCCTCAAAAACAGCTCATTCTCTCTCGCCTCCGCAGAGGCCTCTTTGTATCGTAGGGAGGCTGGAGAAAGGAAACAGAAAGCGCGGGGGGACAATGGGAAGGGGAAAGAGGAGAAGCGAGGTTTTTCCCTCTTCCCATCGTCCCCCGCGCGCTTTCTATTTTTCCGTTATTGCTATTTTTATTAGGATACCCAGCGGGAGCCTCTGCGGAGAAGAGAGGTTTATTCTCTCTCGCAAAAGCTTTAAATTTTGTCTTTAAGGCCCAGTTCAGACGCCGAACTTTTTATGAGCCGAACCTTATTCAAATTAAGGCCGACCCAAACAAAAACAACAACAATTTTATTCTTTGTAGGCGCAAGAAGTTGAAAGGCTGCCCTGCAAATAGTTGGAAAGCTAGTCGGGCCGGGGCAAGCCAAGTACATGAATAACATATCTACTAAAAACAAAAACAAAACATTAAACTATAATTACAGTCATACTAGATAGTTTTAAGAGAAGTGGGTTGTAGATAAGGGGAGAATTCGTCATGTAAGATCGGAGCACACAAAACACAGCTTACTGCACACGTCTCGACCCAAATCATTTAGACCGGCTGAATTGATTGTGACGCCGAACTTAATTCTAGCCGAACAAATTTCAAAAGGCAAAACTCCCGGCTAAACAAATAGATTTAGGTAAAAGGAGCTGGTGAAAGAAGGCTAAGCAATAGATCGTAAGAATCTATTATTTATTTCAAACTTAACCGTGTTCAGCTGGATGATTCCTAGTTTCGACGATTATCTGTCTAATGCCCGCGCCAGCCTTTTATCGGCACATGATGGCCTTAGCACTTTTTGTAAGTCGTAAAGCTTTGTTATTGCTGCGTGATTATCTGTGGTGGTAAAAAGTTCTTGGTAGTAAGTTATGAGGACACATCTACCAAGTTTTCCGGATGCTAAATAAACGGTACGCTATTTCCGAGTATGAAAGGAATACACTCACACTCTTTGTATGACTAATTTCCGTTTTACTGATGCCGAACGTGTACGTATAGTACTGACTGGGGTGACTACTAACGGAGGCAAAAACTTCCGCAAACATTTTATCTTTTTTTACATTAAAAGGCTTTACAAGCCGTACTCTAACATTACCAGTTACCTTCGTCATAAACTTTCAGCAGTAACAAAACAATTAAACAATTTTTTTTTCAGTTTGGGAAGACGCCAATTTGAATGTGCATTACCTATGCATGATTAAAAAGGAGCCGCTAATTTCTAGAGTGCGCAAGGAATGGCAAAATTGCCATCTTCTAAGCGGCGTCAAACTTACAACTCTTGGCTACAATATTTTGAATCAAAGATTCAGTCGCTTCAGTTCAGCTAAACTTTTTAATTGATTTTAAACGTATTGGGGGCTCAATTTTTATTAAAAGGACGAGTCACTCCTTTTTTTCATGGTAACAAACTGTTAAACAAGCCGAACCGTCAAAGTAAGGCAACAGGTTCTGCGAAGAAAACAATTCTTAAAAATTAAAAACACCGATAGAGATTTTACCTCTACCCCGAGGTTTAACTTAAATTTTGTATTAATTATATTTTTAAAATTGTGGTTTTCTTTGGGCACTTACGCGTTTCAATTCTACCGTTGCGAATGCGTTCCATTTCAGTAATTACCCTCGACAAGGTGTTGAACTAAACTGCCTTTTAAACAAAAAAGGTTTAACCGTTATTGCCCCAAAGACACGCTTTTTTTTCTAATTGTTTTTGTTGCTTGATAAATTTTGACTACCTGTTGTGTTGTTTCTTCTTTCCTTTGTGGCTCCCAAGCTGTCTAAATGACTATTTTACGCGTTTTATTGCAACCGGTTTGTTTCCTCTTCATTAGAAGTAATCTTTATTCCTGTCCACCAGAGAATGTTAAAAGTCAGGCCTACGTCACCCTCGTTCGTCCTTGTCTGGAATACGCCTGAAGCGTATGGGAACCACATACTCAAAAGCATTGCCAAGATGTTGAAGGAGTACAACGGCAAGCCCGCCAGATTTGTAAAAAAAAAAAGTGCTACGAACGGGAACCGGGTACAGTCAAAAATCTCCTGTGCCCAGTTGTTCGAACGCCGGCTAGCGCTAACCCAGGGTTAAATTTTAACCTGAGTTTCTTTTTCTTTTTATCAAAAACACTCTCTCCGGATAATTTTCTCTTTTCTTTTAAGAGTATCCAATCATCAAATTGTACGCAAAGACAGTTAAACTGAATTTGCTTTTTAAGCTCTCATATCTGAGTTCAAATTTCGCACAAACCCTGGGTTATCTTAACCCAGCTTCGAACAACCCGGCCCGGAACGATTTGAACTGGCATTCACCAGAGCTGAGACGCAAAATTGCACGACTTACCACCATGTACAAAATAGTGAACAATATAATTAGGGTCAATATTCCGGAGTACATTGCACGCCCACCGCGTGTTACACGCTCTTGCCATAGCAGCAAGTTTAGAAACATTTTAATAACAGCAATATGTACATAAGTACAATTTTTTTACTAGAACTCTAAAAGAATGGAACACTTTCCTTGTTATTAGATCAGCCCTTCGTGGACGCATTTAAATCTGCTGTTATAATTACTGAATCTTTCTCATTGATTTTATACATCAGTGATTTTATACATAATTTTATTTTATTATTTATTTATTTATTTATTAGTATATATTATTATTATCGTTGTTTTTTTGTTTTGCACATTCACAGTGATGGGAAAAAAATAGAAAAGCGCTCTACCGACTGAGCCAATCCTGCTACGATACCTTCCTCACTGTAAAATGTCATTTTTGGGTGTAAGAGTTTCAGGATATCAATTGAGTTGTCCTATTTCACCTGCCCGAAACCGTTACGTTGTATCAAATACTTGTTATCTTTTTACAAAAAGCCCAATAAAAGCATCGCCAGTTTAAAATACTTTTATTGTTTTTTATTGACATTTTGTCGCCGGTTAAATTTTCACTGCCCCTTTTTTAATCTCAAAATTGTTTGTTTTATAGACGTATAGCCGAAGATTAAATTTGCAACGCCTGTAAATTAAAACCTGTTTGCTCCAGTAGTTTTGAATACGTGTCGTTTCAGTTTGCTCCCTTTCAAGATAGTTATTAATACAATAGAATTCGAACCTTCCATGGTTTTGCGAAAATCTGTCGAAATGCAGAAAAAGAGCGCCTTAGAATAAGTACAGATGCCTTTGGGAGCGTTTTTTTTTAACTGAACTCAGGATGTGTTTAATGAACTTCCGTCTTTTTAATGAACCCGCAAAACAATAAAACAACCTTTCAAGTGAGTTGTTAATACACTAAGAATCACCTGACCGGAAGAGGAAAGTTGTTTAGGATTATCAGTAACAATATGAATTCAATACTGGTTCTACAAAGTTCGATTAACAACGTCGCGTCGACTGTCCGTGGCGTCATACATAATCAGCTCAGCATGAAAGATGGGCTCTATAATTTATAAGCCTTATAGCAGCTACTTAACTGAATGCCAAGGAGATAATTGCGACATAGAGTCGGACTATTCCAGTCATGCGCTTGAGGTGCTTATGACGTTTTTCAATCTGACCGTCTGAACACAGAAAGCTAAGAGAGCGAAGAGATTTTACAGTTTACAATATTTGTTACTAAGGCTGACTTGAACAGAATAACAGACAAATGAACTGTTGGCTATTTGAGTGTCCATGTATTTAGCACGAAAGTATTAATTGAGGACACCATTTGTACGTCTCAAACTGGAGATGGGACGTTCATTTTATGTGGTAATCTAAGCCACGTAAAGGTCAAGCCATTTGCAGCAGGGCAAAGGCAATTTCTTCATTTCTCAGCCATATCAAGACCGGGCTACTGGTCCGGCCCCGGGAATCAAACTTGCGACCTCCCGCTCAAGCTGTCAAGCGCCTTTCCGACTGAGTAGCCTGCTAGCAAGCTCTCCTGGCCGTTCTAGACCTAAGAGCGCCCCAGAACGCTTGCTAGAGGGTTTCGATGACGTGGTAGACGGTTGATTAATTTTTTCCAATTTTGAAGGTTGACGGTTAAAATTTAGAGCTTTTGACAGTTGACAGTTATTAATTTAAAAAATGGAAATTTAGTTTACATTTAAAGTAAATATGTGTGAACTGATATAACTGTTTTGTTTTCGAGGTTTTCTTGGCGTTTTACTCTTACAATTTGGAAATGTTTTCAGATATTTAGGTTGTTAAAGGTCAAACTTATAATGCCTAAAAACGTGTTTCCAGAACATGGGAACTGGTTTTTCCTGTTTAGAGATTCCGTCTTCAGGAGCTAGAATCCCGTGCATTTTTGACGGTAAAAAAAAAACCTTTCAGTGTTTGACCGTTGACGGTTAATTTTTAGTCTGTTTGACGGATGACAGCTAACCTCAATAAGACCCGCTGGCTAGCAGGCTACCGACTGAGCACCCTGCCGCAGTTACCTTCACCCTTGTCTGCTCTTGATAATTAACGGGGTCCTGTAACTTAGTAGAGTTGTAGGATATCACTTGATTTGTCCTATTTCACCTGCTTGAAACCATTACTCGCACCAAACACTTGTTACAATTTTACAAAAAAAGGCCCCAGTAAAAGCATCCCCAGTTTTAAATGCTTTTATAGAAATCGTGTCCCTGGTTAACTTCCCCCTTTTTAATCTCAAAATTGCTTAGTATATTTTAACCGAAGATTAAATTTGACAACCTGTAAATTTAAAACAATGCTTTTGAACACGTATCGTTTCTGTTTGCCCCCTTGCAAAGTTATTAATAAAAAGAACGCCCTAAAATAAGTAAATATGCCTGAACTTAAGATCTGTTTATTAAACTACCGTGTCTTTATTGAACTCATAAAGAAGAAAAACTGTTAAAAAAATTAGCCATTTCCTTTCTCTCACATTGTGCCTAGCTTAGAACAAATATATTAACATGGGATCAGTTTTGTTGCCTTTCTCGGTGTGTTCTTAAACAGAACTCAGGAGGTTTTTAATGAACCTTATAAGAAAAAACCAGCTCTCCTTCAAGTGAGTTATATAAGAACTCCCCAGTTTCAATTAGGTTTTTTGAATTCATGTTGTTACTGAATGATTCTACAAAGTTCTATCTACAAAGTTCGACAACTTCGCGTCCGGCATACACAATCAGCTCAGCATGAAAGATAAGCTCTAAAACTTAATGGTTTTTATTGACGCCTACCGTGGCAAGGCTTCGCAGGTGGCATGAAATTTTTAATAAAAGTTCCTGATCGGTTAACATTTGCAATATTGAGCAGTTGATATTATTGAAGCCTACTGTAACTGAATGCTGTCTTGCTGTAAAGAGGTCAGCAAACATGAACTCGACAACAGGGAATGGATCGATCGAGAA
>CALNXI010003797.1:27057-37385 GCA_942486025.1 Porites evermanni
TGAAAACTATGTAATTATCCTTCTAGTGTAATAAGGAGGTTAGTAAAATGTATGTATTGAATGTCTGTCCTGACAAAAAATGACGGCATGTTTGGCACAAAGGTAATGTAAATGTTTGTATGGCAAAGGACTACGAACGAATAAATAAATAAATAAATAAATATATTTATCTGATGTTGATTTCTTGTTTTTTACTAATAAGTTTCATCGCGATTTGAGCGGCTGTACCCGGGTGGTGGAGGGTACTCCTAGAAATTCTTGGTGGGGGAGTGCCGCACAGTTCTCCAAATCGTGACCTTATTTCAGACCAAAACATTTCATTTTTCACATCCATTTTCAGACCTGACATCTAAGGAATTATGTCATCATTTCTTAGATTCAACGTCAACAAAAAATATTTCTTATTCGAATATTTCTCTTTCTTTCTTACACATTTGGAAATAAAGCTCATTCTCTCGCCTCCGCAGAGGCCTCTTTGTATCGTAGGGAGGCTGTAGAAAGGGAAAAACAAGACATGCGGGGGACAATGGGAAGGGAAAAGAGAAGAAGCGAGGTTTTTCCCTCTTCCCATCGTCTCCCGCGCGCTACCTATTTTTCGATTATTGCTATTTTTATTGGGATACTCAGCGGGAGCCTCTGCGGAGAAGAGAGGTTCATTCTCTCTTGCAAAAGCTTTAAATTTTGTCTTTAAGGCCCAGTTCAGACGCCGAACTTTTCATGAGCCGAACCTAATTCGAATTAAGGCCGACCCAAACAAAAACAACAACAATTTTATTCTTTGTAGGCACAAGGATTTGAAAGGCTGCCCCGCAAAGAGCTGGAAAGCTAGTCGTGCCGGGGCAAGCCAAGTACATGAATAACATATCTACTAAAAACAAAAACAAAACATTAAACTATAATTACAGTCATACTAAATGGTTTTAGGAGAAGTAGGTTGTAGATAAGGGAAGAATTCGTCATGTAAGACCGGTGCACACAAAACACAGCTTCAGTAGTGCACACGTCTCGACCCAAATCATTTAGGCCGGCAGAATTGATTGTGACGCCGAACAAAATTCAAAAGGCAAAACTCCAGGCTAAACAAATAGACTTAGGAAAAAGGAGCTGGTGAAAGGAGGCTAAACAATAGATCGTAAGAATGTATTATTATTTTCAAACTTAACTGTGTTCAGCTGGATGATTCCTAGTTTTGATGATTATCCGTTCTAATGCCCCCGCCAGCCTTTTATCGGCACATGATGGCCTTAGCACTTTTTTTAAGTCGTAAAGCTTTGTTATTGCTGCCTGATTATTTGTGGTGGTAAAAAGTTCTTGGTAGTAAATTATGAGGACACATCTACCAAGTTTTCCGGATGCTAAATAAATGGCACGCTATTTCCAAGTATGACAGGCATACACTCACACTCTTTGTATGAGTAATTTCCGTTTTATATCCCGAGCGTGTACGTACTGACTAGGGTGACTACTAATGGAGGTAAAAACTTCCGCAAACATTTTATCTGTTTTTACATTAAAAGGCTTTACAAGCCGTAGTCTAACATTGCCAGTTACCTTCGTCATAAACTTTCAGCAGTAACAAAACAATTAAACAATTTTTTTTTCAGTTTGGGAAGACGCCAATTTGAATGTGCATTATGCATGATTAAAAAGGAGCCGCTAATTTCTAGATAAGAGTGCACAAGGAACAGGGAAAATTGCCATCTTCTAAGCGGCGTCAAATTGACAACTCTGGGCTACAATATTTTGAATCAAAGATTCATTTGCTTTCAGCTAAAGTTTTTAATTAATTTTAAACGTATTGGGAGCTCAACCTTTATTAAAAGGACGAGTCACTCCTTTTTTTCATGGTAACAAACTGCTAAACAAGCCGAACCGTCAAAGTAAGGCAACAGGTTCTGCGAAAAAAACAATTCTTAAAAATTAAAAACACCCATAGAGGTTTTACCTCTACCCCAAGGTTTAACTTATATTTTGTAGTTATTATATTTTCAATTGTAGTTTTTCTTTGGGTACTTGCGTGTTTCATCTACCGTTGCGAATGCGTTCCATATGAGTAATTAACCTGGACAAGGTGTTTAACTAAACTCGTGCCTGATAAACAAAAAACAGTTTAACCATTGTGCCCCAAAGAAACGCTTTTTTTCTAATTATTTTGCTGCTTGATAAATTTTGATTACCTGTTGTGTTGTTTTTTTCTTTCCTTTGTGGCTCCCAAGCTGATAAATGACTATTTTACGCGTTTTATTGCAACCGGTTTGTTTCCTCTTCATTACAAGCAATCTTTATTCCTGTCCACCAGAGATTGTTAAAAGTCAGGCCTATATCACCCTCGTTCGTCCTTGTCTGGAATACGCTTGCAGCGTATGGGACCCACATACTCAAAAGCATTGCCAAGATATTGAAGGAGTACAACGGCAAGCCGCCAGATTTGTAAAAAAAAAAAATGCTAGGAGCGGGAACCCGATCCAGTCACTAATCTCATGTGCTCAGGGTTAAATTTTAACCCGGGTTTCTTTTTCTTTTTAGCAAAAGCACTCTCTCCGGATAATTTTCTCTATTATTTTTAGAGTATCCTATCATCGAATTGTAGGCAAAGAGAGAAACTGAATTTGCTTTTCAAGCTCTCATATATCTAAGTTCAAATTTCGCACAAACCCTGGGTTATCTTAACCCAGCTTCGAACATTAATCCGGCCCTGAACGATTTGAACTGGCATTCACTAGAACTGAGACGCAAAATTGTACGACTTACTACCATGTACCAAATAGTGAGTACGTTGAGTACATTGCACGCCCAACCCGTGTTACACGCTCTTACCATAGCAGTAAGTTTAGAAACATTTTGTAACAGCAATAAGTACCTATAAGTACAATATTTTCACTACAACTCTAAAAGAATGGAAAACTTTCCTTTTTATTAGATCAGCCCTTCGTGGACACATTTAAACCTGCTGTTACTAATTATTTTAATCTCCCTCATTGACTTTTTACATCAGTGATTTTATTATTTATTTATTATTATTATTATTATTTATTATATAGACACAAGTGTTTTACTGGAAAATNATCTAAGTTCAAATTTCGCACAAACCCTGGGTTATCTTAACCCAGCTTCGAACATTAATCCGGCCCTGAACGATTTGAACTGGCATTCACTAGAACTGAGACGCAAAATTGTACGACTTACTACCATGTACCAAATAGTGAGTACGTTGAGTACATTGCACGCCCAACCCGTGTTACACGCTCTTACCATAGCAGTAAGTTTAGAAACATTTTGTAACAGCAATAAGTACCTATAAGTACAATATTTTCACTACAACTCTAAAAGAATGGAAAACTTTCCTTTTTATTAGATCAGCCCTTCGTGGACACATTTAAACCTGCTGTTACTAATTATTTTAATCTCCCTCATTGACTTTTTACATCAGTGATTTTATTATTTATTTATTATTATTATTATTATTTATTATATAGACACAAGTGTTTTACTGGAAAATATACCACTCGTAAAATTCATAAAAACTACATCCGGGACCCGAGTGGTTTATTTTCCATAATCTCACACGTGAGTTAATCGATGACGTAATTTCGGTAATTTCCCTCCAAAATTTGTAGGCGTCTTGCGTCCTTTGAATTTTATTTACACATTTTTCAAAGCTTTGCTTATATTTTGTCATTGCAGAGCCCTATTCAGCTAAGTGTTGTTTCTCAAGATTATTGTAAACAATGTCTTATATTGCTGTACTGTAAATTTGAGCCGTCACAATTACTTTTTGGCGAATAAAAATCTATTATTTTATCGATGTCTTTTTGTCTTTATAATAAAAAGAACATTACACGGCGGTTTGAAGATATGAATTTTATTTTCTCGTGGCAAAAACAATATTTTACTCACTCGCTGCCCTCGTTCGTAAAATATTGTTTTGCCACTCGAAAATAAAATTCATATCTTCGCGCCACCGTGTAATATCCTCTATATATTATTATTATTGTTGTTGTTTTTTTGTTTCGCACATTCACAGTGATGGGAAAAAATAGTAAAGCGCTCTACCGACTGAGCCAATCCTGCTGCGGTACTTTCCTCACTCTAAAATGTCATTTTTGGTGTAAGAGCTTCAGGATATCAATTGAGTTGTCCTATTTCACCTGCCCGAAACCGTTACGTTGTATCAAATACTTGTTATCATTTTACAAAAAGGCCAATAAAAGCATCGCCAGTTTAAAATACTGTTATTGTTTTTTATTGACATTTCGTCGCTGGTTAAAATTTTGACTTTCCCTTTTTTGATCTCAAAATTGCTTAGTTTATAGACGTATAGCCGAATATTAAATTTGCAACGCCTGTAAATTAAAAACCTGTTTGCTCCAGTAGTTTTGCACACGTGTCGTTTCAGTTTGCTCCCTCTCAAGGTAGTTATTAATACAATAGAACCTTCCATGGTTTTGCGAAAATCTGTCGAAATGTAGAAAAGAACGCCTTAAAATAATTAAAGATGCCTTTGGGAGCGTCCTTTTTAACTGAACTCAGGGTGTTTATTGACTCACTACTCTGTTCTTATTCAACTGCACAAAGAAGAAAAACTGTTAAATAATAAGTCCTAATAAGACTGAAAATGATGCTAATAGGTACCCACCAAAGAGTAATGCAGTTGACAGTTTTTCGGTTGCGGCGGACAACAGTAGTATAGAGGGGGTAGATACTTGCGCTTCCACTAGCAAAAACGTTCGCACGCCCGAAGAAAACGCCTGCACTGCAGACTATACTTAGACAAGCTTAATCGCCGTGTTGCATGTTTAATCGAGGGCCGGGCAGTTAAGGCTGAGGAGCTATCTACTGTATTTGGCTAGCACCATCTGCAAGCACTCCGTAACTTTCTAAATCTGCATGTCCTTGTCTATAAGTTTATCAACGGAATAGCAGAATAACTTCTGACCGGTCAACGGTTTTTTTTGTTCGTTAAGGATGGCTTTTCATTTATTTGCAAATTAGGAGGACTATCAATATAAAATTTCATGTTTATTAGTATTCTTTATACAAAATGTTCATCCTAGTCACTGCATGCCTACTGCAGCATTCAATCGTTTCAGTCATTCAACCCCGTATTTCCCCTGAGGCTGAATTCAAAGCCCTCTCCTGACTTTTCAGTTTGCAGAGTTTTATCTGGTGTAATTATTTCAAGTGATTAAATCCCGGGGGTACTTGGGTATTTTTTGGGTGGGTATGTGCCGCCCGGGACGGGAAATTGGCACCCCGCCCTGCACGCTAAAACACAGGGTGCAAACAAGAGTACAACAGTTTGCTTATTAACGCATTGGACGTTATTTTTAAAAGCAATAGGTCCTTGAATAATTTCAAATGGCTGCTTACAAAACTGGAGCTTTCGTGCGTTTGAAATATTATTATTCCCGCTCTAGAAAACGCCTCTGAAATGGATACCCCGTTCTAAATCAGGAGCTTCAAAATCACGACCCCGTTGGGCGGCACATACCCGCCGCGGGGGATTAAATCCGCGAAGTCAATTGGACATATGACTACTGAATACTACTGAGTTTTAGAACTGTCATTTTAATTTATGGTCATTAATGGAGAAGTTAAGCATCACGTTTACGTCAAACTACAACCCCGAATTTGTGCCAAGAGACCAAGTTTCCTCTAAGTAGTTTCACGCAAGAGTTGTTTTGAGCTGTTTTTATCTGCTCATTTTCTATTCATATTTTGAGAAATTCTCAACTTGAATCTGCCGTTTGCCGTTCGCCGTATACATGAGGCTTAAGCTCTCCATTAATCGGATCGGACTGTGACCACAAAGGAAATAAGTTTAACGATATTGCCCATTTGAAAATGTCTTTTATATTCATTTTGTTGGCTCGAGAAATTTTAACTACCTGTGTTTAAATATGAATCAATTTGTTGAACAAATTGACTCGTTAATGATCGTAATTTCCTCACATCACAACTGTTTAAAATGTTCTAAGCACGTATTGCTTTTCGAATGTCTTTCAATCTATTCAATCACCACACCTGACTAAAATGAGGTATTTACTCAAGCTGTGTATTTCTTCTTTCCTTTGTGGTTCCTGAGCTGGTTTTATTGCAACCGGTTTGCTCTCTTTATTATCCTTTCTATAAACCTCATAAATTAAATAAAATGGCCATTAATCGGGTGTGTTTGTCAGTTTAACTGAACTCAGGATGTGTTTCTTGAGCAACAGATCAGTGTCTTAATTGAACTACGCAAGAAAAAAAAACAGCTCCCTTCCAACTTACGCAACAGGACGGGAAAGGGAAGAAAACCCCAAACCCTGTGTGACAAGCGTGACAATAATTTTGCTTGAAAAAACATTCCGCCAAACTTCAGCTTCCTTTTAACAGATCTTTTTGTAAAAGCCCAGAAAACATTAACCTCAATCACGACAAAACACGCGCTTAATAGCCCTGTCACGTTTGTCACACACAAGCGTTTTGCCGTCCTCTTCTTTCTACAGCACAAAGAATCACCAGACCGGAATAGGGAAGTTGCTTAGGCTTATCAGTAACAACACGAACCCAGAACTGATTCTACAAAGTTCGATTAACAACGAAGCGTCATACATAATCAGCTCCGCATGAAAGATAAGCTCTAAAATTAACTGGAATTTATTGACGTCTGCGGTGCCAAGACTTCGCAGCGGGGACATGTTACAGACGTTTGTAAAGTGAGAGGGGGCGAGTTCAACTAGTTCAAGCCCCCAACTGCACGCAAACGAGTGTAAAATTTCGCGATTTTCTGGAGCAAATCTTCACTCGCTCTGAACCTATCACCTTTAAACTTTGGTAAGTTTCCTAATTTTAAGCCGCTATTTCCAGCAGGATCAATGGATCCGATTCGCTAATTTGTCTTAAGCAAAACTTAAAAAAATCGGAAAAAGGTCTACCACCTGATCGGAACAGAGAAAATCTTTAGGCTTATCAGTATCAACATGAATTTAATACTGATTCTACAATGTTCAATAAACGTCGCGTCATACATCATCAGCTCAGACGCATCATGAAAGATAAGCTCTATAATTTACTGGTTTTTATTGACGTCTGCGGTGCGAAGACTTCGCAGGGGGCATGAAATTTTTGAAGTTCTTAATCAGGTAGCAGTTGCAATATTGAGCAGTAGATATTATAGTAGCTACTTAACTGAATGCGGAGCAGTCAGTGCTGTAAAGAGGCCAGCAAACATGAACCCAACAACAGGGAATGGATCGATCGAGTCTTCAAGCTGCTTTAGTACAACGGCGTACAAAATCGGAGGGACCATTGCTTTGAGTCTGATCATTGCTGTTTCACTGACGGGAAATTCTTTCATTGTGTTGATCGTTTATAAAACGCCAACCTTAAGAAAACCGATAAATTATTTCATCGCAAATATGGCCATGTCCGATCTGCTGTATTCAATATTCTGGCCACCTACGCTCCTATCATTGATACACCGCACAAACTTGTGGCTCATCGGCGGCCAGTTTGGCCAGGCCTTGTGTAAGTTTGTTCATTTCTTTACTGACATTTGCATTATCGTTTCAATGCAGAATCTGGTTTTGATAACAGTGGATCGATTTGTAGCAGTGGTATTTCCACTCCGTTCCCCACTCATCAGATCCAAGCTGTGTCCGTTCTTCATTCTCGGCACGTGGATAGCCTCAGCGGCTGTCATTTCGCCACATTTGCTCACCTACCAACTCGTTGAATACTCAGGGGAAATGAGGTGCGACACGAGATGGAAGAAAGCATTCGGAGAGTCCTCGTCTCTTGCCGACTACCACTTGGCATGCTGTATTCTGTTTATATATATCCCTGTGATGTTGTTGGTCCTTCTTTACTCCATCATCATCATCAAGCTCAAGACGCAGTTACACCCCGGTGAACAGTCCGCGAACACTCAGCAACAGAGGAACAGACGAAACAGAAACGTGCTTCAATTGTCCATTGCTATCGTCTTAGTTTTTGTGTTTTGCAGGTTAGCTTATGCTACTACCTTTTTAATTATCCTGTATCGAGCCAGTTCCATACATTTTTCCTGTCGTTTTTGGCTATACTATGAAGTCACCTACAATATAGGGGTGGGGTACTGTGCTATCAACCCGATTATTTGCTTTGTTTTTAGCAGTAATTACCGAGAGGGTCTTAAAAGACTCATGAACTGTTCTTAACTGTTATGTTGTACAGGCGTAAGTCGCAAAAATTTGCTTGTGAATGAATAATATATATATGTTAAGAGTTCGAGGTTCGTGGAACACTTGCAAATGAAAACTAATGTATCCTGCTAGTGTACTATAAGGAGGATAGTAAAATGTATTCATTATATGTCTGTCCTGACTTCGAAAAATGACGGCATGTTTGGCACAGGAGTAACGTAAGTGTTTGTATGGCAAAGGGCTTAGAATAAATAAATAAATATACTTATCTGATGTTGATTTCTTTTTCTTCTAATAAGTTTCAGCGCGATTTGAGCGGCGGTACCGGGCGGGGGGGGGATACTCCTAGAAATTCTTGGTGGGGGTGTGCCGCACAGTTCTCCAAATCGTGACCTTATTTCAGACCAAAAATTTTATATTTTGACTCCTCTACACAACATCAACAGACAAAATGTAAAGGTAAATAAGTTTATTTGGGGACGGCTTAGCGAGAATCAACCCTAAAAGTATGTATGAAATACAGCGGTAGGTAAATAACTAATATACAACACTCGTAAATAAACTAGCTTTCACAAAAAGAAACAACTGCTACATCTGGTCGACCTCGACCTGAATCCCCCATTTAAACACGCAGGCTTAGTGTCAGTTAGACTGCCAGTTAGGCTGGGGAAACTTAATAAAACTCTGACCAACGGATAACTGGGACAGGGAACACTGTAGGAACGTAGAGGCTGAGCGCCGGAAAAAAAACTGAGAATCGTTCACTAACCTACCCAACAAGGCATGTAGGCCAATTGCCAGTTAGGCTACCAGAAAAGGCTAGGGCACGACATTAAGGGTAAACAAATGGCTAACAATCCTTACAAGAAGTCTGTCACATTGTAAGCAATCAAACTGCGTCAAGCTAAACATATCTCGCCACTTAAAGAGCGGTCCCAGGACAGGTGACCTAAGCATACATAGAAAATAAACATATAAAAAATCAAATGATTTATTTCATATACATCTAACGTAAATGTATTAAGTAAAGGAACAGCTAGACAACTGTGAAAAACCAAACAAGTACATAAGATAAGAAACGAGAAAACAAAACAAACTGAAAACTAGCAGAGCTGAGCTACCGCTTACAACTGAAACAAATGCGGTAAGACGGAGGCCAGAAAAAACCTGCCCAAAAAAACCTCGAAGGGAAAAAATGCGGGCAGGAAATCAGGGTAGGAACCAAGGCTCAAGCTCAAAGCCCTTCCTACGGGACTTTACAATGTAATCGAGAATAGACTGCTCCTAAAAAAAAAAAAAAGGAAAAAATAAAGAAAAAACCCAAGAGAGGTTGGTTCACGTGATATACGCAGCTTTATATACCCCCGATATGGCTACCCATGGTGCACCCGGCCTAGTACCCAGGCCCTGTTGTATCTCGTGCCGTCAAAATATTTATTTCTGCCTTCTTCGCAGGCTCATTCGCCAGAAATAACGATTTTCACATCCATTTTCAGACCTGGCATCAAAGAAATTATGTCATCATTTCTTAGATTCAACGCCAACAAAAGAGATTTCTTATTTGCATAATTATTTCTCTTTCTTTCTTATACATTTGGAATTGAAACGATAAATACGTTCATACACTCCCATAGTTTCCTCAAAAACCATACCCGATTCCAGACCAAAATGCATGGGCAAAGTGTATACCCATTTTCAGACCAATACGGCGCAAAAACAATACCCTTTGGGGCGGCACATAACTTTATGACTTACATAAAGGATTATACCCCGGGTGGCGGTGGCATCATCTGATCTCAAATGCAGGCCGTCGCAACACTGAGATGGACTGCAGAACATCGCCAACTAGGCAACAAACTAATGCTCCCAAATTTATTAAGCGAAAAACCTGTTGCATATATACACTTTCTCTTCTCGCTAAAATCACAAAGCGATCCCTCAAGATGGCACTTCTGCAATCCATCTCAGTAAACTTTGAGTCTGAATGTATTCGAGAAGATCGAACACCCTTACATCCTCAAAAACAGCTCATTAGAGAGATTAAGATTCACGTTTACGCCAAACGGCAAACGTGAATTTGTACCACGTGACCAAGTTTTCCCCTTATTTTTCGTTTACTGTTTATTGCTTCTACACAAAAATAAGTGGTTTTATGCCAGTTTT